>QLSR01000429.1:987309-1019459 GCA_031780015.1 Citrullus colocynthis | reverse complement strand
TTTTTTTTTTTTTTTTTTTTTTTTTTTTTTTTTTTTTTTGCGCGGCTTTGTAAGGATCAATTTTGACGACTTTGAGAAGGTGTAAAACAATTCTTTAATGGGTTTGTAGGGAAATTTTGGGTAATGATCCAAAGGGTGTGAATTCAAAAGCCCGAAAAAGGTTGTCTGAAAATCCCACCTAATGAAACCCTTATTTTGTGGGTATTACACACAATTTGTTAACTGAGGAGAAGCATAACTCAACATATCCGAAGAAACAAACATGAACATCCTAATTTATTGAGAAAATTGATTTCATACTTTCTTTATCTTCCTAATTTTAGATCTTTATATTTGATTTTTGGTTTCGTTTTTAAATCTTCATCATTGATAGCATATTATCAATGATACTATCAATTATACCAATGATAACATGCTATCAATATCTCACTTATATCATGCTTTCAATGATAACTTTTATCAGTTATCACTAATAACATATTAAACACAATTAAAAAAAAAAATCTCTCTAGAGAGTCATTATCTCAAATGCTGCATTACATAATATATAAATACTATCAGTGATATCCTGCTATATTGATAGCAATAGAAGGATATTACTGACAATAGCTATTGAAGATATCCTTTATGGCTATCAATATAGAAGGATATCATTTTATACCTATATGCATCAATAACATACAAACACACTTCATTTATCAACAAATTAATCAAAAGACCCCAATTATTTACCCATAAGTATAACATGATATCAAATTCAAACAAGAAAGCGCATCAAAACATTACCATTGATATAAACATATCAGTGATAGTCACACTTATAACTATCAGTAGTTATCATTAATAGTTATATATTAGTGATAGTCATCGATAGTTGTGATTGTATTTCTTCCATTGATAGTCACTTATAGACGTCTCATTGATAGATTTCTATCACTTATAACTTCAATGTTAATCTTTGAAAGTTGATAGTTTCCTTTCAAAGTTGATAACTACTTGTAAGACTCTATCATTGATAGCCACTAATAGCTTTAAGTGTTAATATTTCAAGGTTGATTCAAATTGATGAAAGTGTATCAATGATAGCCACCGATACTTGATAGAAAATTGGGAAGAAAGCTAATATATCAAGTGTTAATATTTCAATGTTGAATTAATATATCTCAAATTGAAAGTAATCACATTGATAGCAGCTATCAATGATAGCAACTAATACCAACTATCTGTGATAATTTTAATTTAAGAAAGTTGGGAAGAAGGAACGTGTGAAATGGTGGGTTGTGTGTGGGCTTTTTAGTTTTTTTACCATATATGGGCTTATTTTTGTGTTATATATGCAATTATTTTATTCTTGTGCTACATATGCTATTATTTTAGGTTTGATTGTCATTTATGCAACCAACCCTTGTTTTTATATTAAACTACCATTTACTAGGCATTTTAGTTCAACCTTTTATAATTATTTTTCTACCAGGTTGCTCTTGAGTTTCAATAGGAGTTAGCTAATCAGAAGTTGTCATTCAACTCATTGATTTATTGCGATAAGTAGCCAAACATGGAGTTTTAGTAATTGTGTAACTGTTGAATTGTGTAAGTAAAGTATTTCATTCACGTTAAGTTTCAAATTCAAGGAAAATTTTTAAACCTCTGTAGCCGTTTGCTAGCCGCCATCAATGGGTCTTCAACGGCTGCTTCAAAACTCAGTTGCCATTTTCCAGTCACCGTTGCCCCTAGTTGTCAGCAACCGTTGAATGAAGAGGAGGACGTCATTAGCCACTGTTTCCTTCTACAAACTTGTAGAGAAATATGCTTTCTAGCTGACCTCAAATTTTTGTAGCTTAACTTGTCCTTGTTCGTCAGATATTGCAAGATTTCTCCGCACTACTACAGATTGCATATAAATTCCTTATCAATCACTTCCAGCTAAAAGCTTACATGTTTCTATTCCATTTCAACTCAAACATCCTTCATAAAAGTTGTTCATAATTGAGTTAACTTACTAACCTTAAAATTTCAGCTTTAGACTCGATCTCCTCAATTTGTTTCACTCCAAACATCCAATACTGTCCAGCTTGTGCGTCCACAAATAACGTGTTATTTCAGCTTAGATTTCAATACCAAAACGAGTAAACTTCTATCCGAAATCCACAAGAACACCTTCATCTACCTTCTTTTGTAGTTCTTCTGAAGAATGAAACCGACTTAAGCTCTCGAAAATATCTAAAAATGATAAAATATTTAATTTACTCACCTATATATACTGCCGACTTAACTCTCTTATGCAGGCTGGCGCGTGGGGTTTCCCTTCTCAATTCAAGGTAAGGCATTCAACGCAGCCTACCATCAACGCCCTCAGCAGACGGCCACCCTCAACGCATGGTGTCCTCAACGCCTCCTACCTCAAACGCATACAATTCAATTAGTTATATCCGTCTCTAACGCATGGAGACCTTAACGCATGCAACCTCACCAACGCATAGAGACCTTAACGCATGCAACCTCACTAACGCATAGTTGTTCAAAACACTTCCTTCCCCGCCAATGATCAATTCCTCCTCCAACGCAAGTGACTGCTTCAGCTCATAACTCTTCGTAATTTTTACCTTCAACGCATGGTCACTCAAAAGAACAATACTCTTCTCTACTTTCATCAACGCATAGCCTTGGCCCATGCTTAACTCTTTCACTCTCGGCTACTTTGCTCTAACAACGCATGGCCACATTTCACTTACCTTGTCCCAATACTTAATGCTATACGCCAGTGCTTACAGGTTGGGTAACATCACAAATGATTTTTTCCATCGAAGCGGAGAAAAAACTTTAAAAAATGATTGTTAGCAAAAAGGTAAAATGGGGGTGTTGGAAATGTATTAATTGTTGGATTTATAATATGTTGAATTTCTGATTAAACTTTATAATTTTGGTTGACTCTTACTATTTTATATTTATCTTATTTGTAGTTCGTATTTCAATATTTTGAGAACAATGCTATGTGGAAGAAGTAGGTCGGAGGAAGAAGTTTTGAAGTTGCAGTATTTTTTGGTGCTTAAGAGGTATATATCATATAACCTAGAATTACATGTTTCTTTGAATTGGTTTATGTTGTTAAGACCTCAGTTCAAATGTTGGCTCATATTACTAGATTTAGGTAGGTTTAATTTCTTCTGATAGTTATTAGAATCCTTTCCAAATAGTTATTGGCATTGATTGACTTTGGAAGTGTCTATGTTGTGGATAGTAACCTAATAGTTATTAGAATCCTTTCTAAATGGTTATTGGCATTGATTGACGTTGGAAGTGTCTATGTTGTGGATAATAAGACTAATGTGAATATTTAAATTATACATTTGTTTTGCTCCTACTGTATTATGTTTCACATGCCCCCCTCCCCTTCCTCCTCCTAAACGAAGCAGTTTTTCAATTAACCCTTATTCTTTCTAGTATAAGTTAAATTTTGAGGTTATTCATGTTATTAAGGTTGAAAAGTGAGATTATAATGTGATTTTGAGCCTATTTATGTGGCTATATTGTGATTCTATGCCTAATTTTTGTTTGAAAGTGTTCATCGAAGCTTACTTGTATGACTAAAGTGAGGTTTTCAGTATAAATGTACATAACATAATGATATTGTCACAGTATAATCAACATATATATAACCTACATATTGTTATTATTGTTAACCTTTATATATTGAGTCAAATTCTAAAATGAATATTTTGTTTTTTTGTAAGGTTCCTAGACAATGCAATTGAAGTAAGGAAACCCACCAACCAAGATATTTAAATAGGTGTTGTATATATATATTTTTTTTGTAGTATGCCAAAATTTAGTTGTAAATACTGAATTTGTAAACGATGTACCTAAAATTTGATTACTAGTGTTGTTATTAGTTTCCTTGTATTAACGATAGAAACTATATTAATATATATGAAAGTTACTTTTTATATTTGTGTACATATTTTGTGTTGAAACTGAAGGAAACACAGGTGTAATAACATGTATGAAACATGTGTAATAACGTGTATCATGGTAATGGTTTCTTTGATATCTGACAAAAGTCATGAGATGTAATTTTATGACAGTAGAATATTATCATCTATCAGACTTTTATAACTACAAATAAGTGACAATGTATGTAATTCAATGACCTTAAAAAATGTCATAATTAAGGTATTATTGACACTTTAAATGTGTCATTATTTGTTGCTCGATGATAGAATTTTAATGTCAAGATAACTCTTTATTTGACAGAAAAAGTCAACTTTTTGATTATTTAATGACTGTAGAAAATTGTCACGAAAAGTAGTTACCATGACTTATAATAAATGTCAATACATATTCATTGTTGATTGTGTTTAAAAGTCATGAAACTATCAATGATGACTGATTTCTCATGTGTCATTTATATACTTTAGATGATGGGCGATTAAATGACTAAAAACAAAAGTCAATAAGTGTCGTAATGACTCTTTTTTAGAGTCATATAAGCATATTTTTGTTGTAGTGTCAAGTTTACTTTTATTGTTATTGTTGTTTTTCTTTTCCCTTTCCTTTTAAGAACATGGGTTTGAAAATTGAAACATGGTAGCTAGTTGGGTTACGGATTCTTGAATAGACCTTGAGATTTTTTGAGACCCATTGGATGGATTTTATGGTGTGAGTTGAACTATGACCCACACCAATTTTTTTAACATCTTATAGGTCTGATTTCAATTTTTTTTTTTGTGGAAGATGTGGACCTCCGACCTACTTTAAATTCCATTTCATTCTTCTTGTGGTGTTGAGTTTTCAATGATGAAAATATCTATTTTTCCATCTCCTACCAAATTTATGACCATGTATAACTTGATGATTAAAATATCTAGATTGTTTGGAGGTTCAAACTTTAAACTCTTTAAGTTTTTTATCTTTTCTCTTTTTATACCTAAAAAGAAATTCATTTTTAATCAATTTTTTTAATTTAATCCAATTATACTTTGATTGGAGATAAAATATTGCTTTTTCAATATAAAAAAAAAAAAAAAGTTCAATTGCATTCATTAATGAATTTGGATGTGAGAACTAACTAAAAACTCACTTATAATTTCAACAAAACATAAAACCTTTGACTCATTGACAAATTTTGTAAAGAAAATGGCAGCTTTGGTGTTGTCTTCCATTATGGATAATTTTGGACCAAAAGGTATAGTTGACATCATTTAAGGCACATAAGAACGATAATGTCAAGAAAATACTATGTTATGGGCTGAAAATGGCAACTTAGGACCCAAATAGGCCTAGGAAAAGTGGTTAGCTTGGACCTTAGCCAAGGGCAAACCTTGCCAAATGCCTAATGCCTAATGGGGCATGCATAAAGCATATCCTAGTCCGAGAGATCATTTTAGGCTCGAAATATGAGCACAAGAAAATGCTCCACCTCAGCTTATATGTTCATATGTTTTTTTAGGGTATATTTGGAATAACTTTTCAAGAATAAGTTATTTTGAAAGAAATACAAATGTTTGGCAGCCACTCAAAATAGATTTTGAAAGCTATCAGTGTTTTTATTTCAAATAGTTCTTATCAAAAGTGTTCAAATAATGAAAATGAATTTTTGAAAAACATTTATTTGTTAAATTAAATCCAAACGGGCCCTTAGTAAAACTTATCTAATTGTTGGGTTACTCTAGACTCTTGTAACCCGCCACCTAGCGCATCTTTATGATGTCACGTGTTACACTCATGTTCAAAGGTTTGTACCGTTGAAAAAAACCTCTCACTTCTATCACAAGAATAAGTAGAAAAATAATGAAGAAATTATAAGAAAACAATAAAACTGAAAACACAAGAATTAACTGGAAAAAACTCCAAAAGGGAGAAAAAACCACATACCAGAAATAATCTACTATGTAAAAAATTGTTACAATGGCATAAAATAATTCTTTCTCTTGACCCCAATTACTATAACACTCCCTCAAAACTTTTGACTACTCACACTTTTTTTCAACTTCCAGATTAGAGAATACGAAAGGAATTTAATTAACGTTAGCACACTAAGCTTAAGGTGTTTCTAACTAGGACGACTTGAAACTAAATGCATAAGTTCCTTTTATAGTGGTAAGAGTTCATCACTTTCTTAATTTTTCTAACGTAGGACAAACAATATTTCTAATATTTTGTTTGAACCCAACATGTACCTCTCTTTCTCTCTCTCTTTCGTGCTCCCAATCTCAATCTGAAATTGGAAAAAACATTATCGTTGGAGAAAAGAAAGGCACGAGTTTTGCTCCACTTCTTTATTATTTTTCTTAATGTTCATGTGCATCTGAAACTCATAACCTCTTGGTTTGTGGCCTTCATTCAGAATACAAAACTCCCCCTTCCCCCGCACCAAAAAAAAGTTAGTTTTCAAATATAATAAAATGAACCAAAATATTTACAAACATAGCAAAATATTAGTGTCTATCAGTGACTATCAAAGTCTATCATTTTTAATAAATAGTGATAGATGACAGTAGTTAGCTATCAATATCTAGTATTGATAGATGGTAAATTTTTGTTATATTTAAAAATATTTTCAACAATTTTACTATTTGAAATAATTACTTGACTAATAATGACCGGAGTTTTAATAATTATTCCCATTTTGAACATTCCTTCCAAAACAGGTGGCCTAAGTATGGGGTAGATTTTATTTTACTCAATTCATTTTAGACAAAGAATCCAGGGTTCTCTCATAATTCTACTTCTCATTGATGGGCATTTGCGGAATTTTTGGCCAACAAATTGGCAAGTTTTTTAAATGCGAGTTCATGGTTTGTTCTGCATTACAAACGACGGGTGTTATAGTTAACAAAAATGCAGATTTCATGCATTTTATTCTTTTTCAATTCATTAAAAAGGAAGAGAGGCAGACCTCATGCTTTTTCTTTATCCTCCAACTGTAGTTCATGTTCTTCTATCATTCTGTAAATTTATGGAAAAGAAGAAGAAGAGCATCCATGGAGTGGAGCTTGAGATTGGAACCACGAAAGAGAATAAGAAAAAGAGGGTGAGGCACAAATATAAAACAAAATAAAACTAATAATTAAAAAATGTAACACGTGACACCATAGAGATGGGCCACGTGGTAGGTTGTAAAAGCTAGGTGTAGCCCAACAAACAGGTAACGTTTACTCTATCTTTCTTTTCTTTTTTTTTTTTTCCCCTTTTTTCCCCTTTCTTTTCACTTGAGCATTGATTATAGCCGACATGATTGGTGTGATCCAAGACTCCAATGGCTTTAGCATGGGATGGCTCTAAAGTTATGATGGTTGTATTATCTCTATCAACATGGACAAGGGTATTGGTAGGCACAAAATCAAGTGGTAATTATGAAGATGGGGTGGCAAGGACAACAATGGAGGAAGAGGAAGGAGATAGAGTTGACTCGTTCGGAGAACGGGGGAGGAACATGAACAAGGAAGAAGAGATGTGGGAGGAGGGAGGAGGAAGGAGAGGGAGAATCATTATTAAATTAAAAAAATTGAAATCTGACCCAAAATAATAAGCTCAATAGAGATATCATATTATATTGAGTGGGCTAAGCACGTTGAGAATCCCCATTAAAAAGATGGAAAAGTTTCTTTCTTTCTTTTTTTTTTAAGAAAAAATACATGAATTACTCTTCTCAAGTTTATTTAATTTTATATCAGAGTCCATGAAATCCAAATAATCATTCATGCACCATTTGTCTTGAGAAGACAACACTTGAGGATGATACTACAACGCCTATAAAAGATATGAGCTACATCTCTCATAGTTAATTAATTTTGATGTGGAACCCTTTAGACCCCTAAATTTGTTTGAATTAAGGGATTGAATGAAAACAGAGTTCTATTTCATATTTTCAAATATGTTTTTGGCAATAGATTCAGAAATTGGGTTATAATTTAAACAATTGTGTAAGATGTGTTTGAAAAAATAAATTGAGTCTATAACATGATATATTGTATTTTTAAATGTTTTTATCTTTATTTAATATAATTTTGTATTTTAAAATTTAAAATTCAAAATCTGGATACAACGAAAACATAAAAATATTGTTTTTTAGAATTTGTACTGTTAGGATCACATAATCCAAAAATAGTTTTCAGAAACAAAACCCCAATTGTCGGCAAACACATATTTGCTGAATTTAGTGAATTTGAAAACATAAAACAGAATCTAATACTCTCACAAGCTTTTTTTTTTACCATCACATTCTTTTCCCTCTCGCTACAATTTCTCTCACTAAACTAAACCTCCTCACTATCATTTCTCTTCCACTAGTTGTTTTGGGAAGATTTTTATACTTCTCAATTTTGTCACTATAAATTGAAGGGTTGGTTGCACAAATAGCAATCAGGCCCAAAATAATAAAAAATATAGCACAAGGGAAAATATATTAGGGATATAGCACAAAAGTAGTGCCAGATATCAATAATAGCAGCTATCAATGGTAGTCATATTGGTAAATGACTAAAAAGCCCATGTTCAGCCCGCTATTTCACGTTTATTTCTTTCGATTTTCTCAAATTGAAAGCTATATCTTTTGGCCTCCTCTATTTGTATAAAGAATTTGTGGAGTTTCGTTTCTTCTTCTTCACCCAGTATTAGATTAGTGTCTTCAAACTGCCCGTCTCGTCTCGTCGAGAGGCTTGTTGTGGTCCTTATTGATCTGACTTCCGTTACCCGACCGTTAAGCATGGAACCTTACGGAAGGGTGAGCCTATCCCCTAACGACCCTTATCTCTCTTCTTACTTATGCATTGGTACATAAAGTAGCCGAAGAAAGAGGATAAGAATAAGGTGCATCCCCATCTGCTGCATCTAAATATGCTGTTTTATCCGCTGAGACAAAAGCATATGAATCAACTACCGAATCAGTTGCGACACGGATGGGAATGCATGCTCTAAAAGATAGGGTCGAGTCTGATACATCAACCGTCTACTCAATATCCTTGTATAAGTCCATAATCACTACATGAGATGAATCTTGGTTTGGTGAATTGAAGTTGGCCTTAGGTGTAATAGGATTCCCAGTTACTGCGCCCGATCGTATACTGAGGTGCTCCCCACCGATTGTTGGAACGAAGCGAGTCGGGCCTTGATTTAGAAAGATGAAGGGCCAAAATGTCGAAATAGAGGGTTACTAATTCCCCATCTCATTAGGGGCGGAAAACGAATCGACATCTCTATGTGAGACAACCTTTTCAATTTAAGTTGGGAAAGAATGGCGAAGTCCATCCGAACTGTCCAATGAAGAATAAGAGGAGAACAAAGCGTCAATGGCACGTAAAGCGCATGCAGAACCGACACGGATAAAAAAAAGTGTGGAGAAGAAGCAGCCGAGCTCATTTCCTTCGCTTTCCAAGGCCTTTTCGGTCTTCTTGGACTTGGTTTATGTCTGATTCCACCCGAACAACTAATGTAGGATTTTTTGGGGTAATGGCACCGGCACACTTTTCGTCTAAATAAGTTCTCTTTCGTCTGCCGGAACATGATAGTGGTTGGAGAGAGGGAAAAGCTATCAGACATCAATCCAATGAACAGACAAAGCAACGAAGGGGCTTCTCCTCACAAATAGCAACTATTAGTGACAGCTATCCGTGAATCACTAATAACTGCTGTCAATGATAGCTTTCAATTTGAGAAATATTAATACAACCTTGAAATAGTAACACTTGAAATATTAGCCTTCAATTTGCTATCATTTATTTGTGGCTATTATTGATATACTTTCATCAATTGGAATCAAGCTTGAAATATTAACACTTAAGACCATAAGTGGTTATCAATGGTCGATTTTTATAAGTAGTTATCAATTTTGTAAGGAAACTATCAACTTTCAAAGATTAACATTTAAAACTAAAAGTGATAGAAGTCTATTAATGAGAGGTTTATAAGTGACTATCACTAATATCTACCTAAGTCATATCATTGATAGCTCATATTAGTGGCTATCACGGATAGCTTTTAGCAATGACTATCAATTATAGACTTTCATCAAATGTAATCAACTTTTATATCATTGATATCATCGATATATGGATATCACTTAAGTTTTATCATTGATATCACTTATATCGTGGTTATCAATGATAGCTTCTATCACTGATAACATGCTATTAGAGATGACTTTCGTCATTCATTTTTACCATCAAATAATATGCTATCGTTGATAGCTTTTATCACTGATAACATGTTATAAGTGATAACTTCTAGGCATGCTACTTACTCTTTAGTTCGAGATTCAACTTTATTAATTAATTCCACTAAGTTGGCTACCAATGATAGACTTCTATAAGTGGCTATTAACTGTGGAAGAAAATCATCAAAGATTAAGCTATCAATGATAGAATATATTTGTGGTTATCTCTGATAGACTTTTATTACTACCTATCAATTTTGAAATATTAACACTCAAAGCTATCAATGGTTATTATTGAGAAACTTTTATCATGATTATCAGGAATAAACTTCTATCACTGATATCTACCTAAGTTCGATATCACTGATACATAAATGTGACTGATATCTATCTAATTTCTATCACTAATATCACTAATAATTGATATTATCGATACACAAATATTTTATGAATTCTTTTCTAACATTTAAAAACATGAGTGGTAGTCAATGAATTCTTCAATCAATGATAGAATTCTTTGAGTGACTAAGTTATAAGTATATTACTAGTTATCACTAATAGATTTATATTATTATGAGGAGATTGGGGAGATAGAATAAAAATAGAAAAAATAAAAGGGAAAAAAAAAGAAAGGGAAGAAGAAAATATGAGAAGATTGGGGAGATGGAAAAAAAAAAAAAAGAAGAAGAAGAAAATGTGAGAAGATTGGGAAGATGGAAGAAAAATTAGAAAAAGAAAGGGGAAAAAAAGAAGAAAAAAGTATGAGAAGATTGAGGAGATGAAGGAAAAATTGGAAAAAAAAACAAGGAAAAAAGAAGAAGAAGAAAATACGAGGAGATTAGGGAGATTAAAGCAAAAGTTGGAAAAAGAAAATGAAAAAAAAGAAGAAAAAAAAAGTTGTGCAAGACAAGCGAGGATAATATTGGAAATCACAAAAATTCTAAAGTTGACTAATCAACATTTGCTATATTTACAATTATTTAAAAAATATGCTATATTTTTAGATTTTTTTCCTCATTTTTAGATTTTTTTCCTCATTTTGCTATCTATTATAAATATGAATCTCTCTCAGTATCATTTTTTTTCTTTCCTTCTCCAACCTTTAATTTCCATACCACAGTTTTCTCTCCCTCTATAACCATATTTTTGTCCACAATTTGTTTTCTCGTCTCTACATTTGTATTCCTTCCTTTCAAGTAAATTGTTTTGTTTCTTATTATTTATGTTTTCTTTTATTTAATATGCTAGCAACTTGGAGCCCACATTAATATGTATTTCTTCATTGTTTAAATCTTTGAGTAATAGAATACTTGTTTGAATATTCATCATAAAATATTTTTTTTATGCATTTGGTCTTATGTACACATTAAGTTTTATCAAGTTTCGTGCATCTTTGACTTAGTTATTTGTTGTATGTTGAACTTTTAGATTGGTCTGCTTCCCTATTTTTGTTTTTACTCAATGTTATTTTCATATTATTATTGTTTGATGTTCCAAAATATCTAAGGTTGATTCTTTAAATATCCTTTCTATATTATGATATCCAATACACGACATGTATTTAGATTTATTTTTAGTATTTGATTCAATATTTCCAAATAGAAAACGTTTCTAATTATGATGGAATGTTGAATATTTGGGATACTGATATTTTGAGCTCTAAGGATACAAGCTTTCATTTCAATATGTTTTCTTTAAAAAAAATTGTTTAATAAAAAAATCTTTTCTTTTCTTTTTCTTTCCTTTTCCAAAGAAAATTTCAAAGGGGATTTAATTTCATAAAAGACATTTTCTTTAAAAGAGAACTTTGACGTTTCTGAAATAACTCATTGGCATCTTATTAAATAAACAAATCTCACAAATATTGATTTCATACATTTTCCTTTTTCTTAAAAGAAAAAGAAAAGGAAAAAATGAAATATCTGTCGTTGCTTGTTTTGAGGGCCCTTCTCAAATATAGCAAAATGAACCAAAATATTTACAAATATAGCAAAATTTCATTGTCTATCTGAAATTGACTGAAATTGACTGCAATAGATCGAGATAGACTACTATCTGTGTTGCGGTAGATCACGATAGACTACTATCTGTGTTGCGATAGATCACAACAGACTACTATCTGTGTCGTGACACAGATAGTATATCACGATATATCGCGGTCTATCCCAGAGAGATTGTATATTTTACTATTAGTTCGTAAATATTTTCAACAATTTTTCTATTTAAGATAATTTCCCTTGTTTTAAAATAGATAAACCAAACCTCTGAACTTGGTCTCCTGCAAACCTCTTTCTTTTACAATTATAAATATTTTAGCAAAAGATTTTTCACAAATGTTTTAAATTAATAAACCAAAATCTTCTTTAAAAAATAAAAAACATTCCTAACGATGGAAATTAGGAGTCAATTGCTCCCTATCCTAATATTTTCGAGGTGATGAGTTTATTTGAGATACCAAATTAAATTCAAATACATTTTTCTACTGGTTTTTTGCCACTCACAATTATGGTTCATTATTTATAATAATTGTGATTCATAAAACATGAAACAATAATAAGAAAAAAAAAGAAACATTTTTTTAATAAGGTATTTCTTTAATCACACAAGACAAAAAATTTTCATTGTTTGAACGAATATTGTGAAGTGCTAACATCTTCAACATACACAAAAGACCCAGAATCCTTAATCTTTCATTTGCATAACTAGTGACGACTTCATTTTTCCTTTTTGGAAACAAAGGTGGTTGCTCGCATTGGAATCCCAAAGCGACAAAAACCTCATGTTTGTCTAATACAAATAAGTCCTCAAGCTTCCATTTTCAATCTATTAGGTTTATAAATTTTTAATTTTGTTTAAAGTAAAAATAATTAGACTATGATTATGACGTATCAAATTTATTTTTCATCATAATAAATTGAATTGTTTTCAGATATAGGAAAATATGCTACTACCCAATCCATAAAATTGTTAAAGTTTCCATAAAAGCCAAACTAAGTAATAAAGTGGGCTGTTTTCAAAGAAAAATCAACCAAAATATTTACAAATATAGCAAAATTTTAATGTCTATATGTGGTAAATTGTGATAGACTACTATATGTATATTTATGTTATGATAGACGCAAATAGTAGTCTATCGCAATCTATCGCAAAAAGACTGTAATATTTTTTATTACTTATAAATATTTTGAACAGTTTTATTATTTAAAATAATTTTTCGATTAAATTAAAGAAGTCAAGATATTATTCTAACACCCGATAACTCGTGGAATTGGCTTTGTTTCAGCCTTGGTGCTAAAGTGACGTAAGTTTCTTCCTACCCCTTTGAAGGAATGTTGTTTTCAGCCTCGAAAATTCGGTTGAAGCCACCAAATATCTGGGTTTCCCAAAAAAATAAAAACCAGAAAGAAAAGAAACTAATATGAAATATCTAAATATGTATGTTAGAGAAAAGAATGGTTTATGTTAGGAAAAAAATTGGTTTCAGAATCTAATAAAGTTTTTTTTTTTTTTTTTTTTTTTTAATATCCATGAGTGTCTGAGTTAAAGTACGCACACCTTGATTTAATGTACGGGACAACCTGTCTGACTCTAGAAAATTTGACTATCACAAAAAATGGTAGAATATTAAATCCTAGGTAAATGGCCACCATAAATGAAACTCATCTAATAGAAAATTAATTGACTTGAAAACGAGGGTGTGATCATAACAGCACTATTACATCGGATCCCACCAGAACTTTATTGTTAAGTGTGCTCGAGCGGTAGTATTAAGTTAGGTGATCACTTGGGAAGTCCTCATGTTGCACCCCTTAAAAAATAATTGACTTGAAAACAAAACCCAAGAAATTTTAACGTGGATAAAAACGATAATTAAATCTTTAAACAAATGACACCCAGAGAAGATAATAAATTAAAAATTATCTCCTATAAGTGGCAACCAACCATCCACACTGTAATCTGACCCTAGACAACTCCAAAAGAAATCTCACAGTTTAGATTGAAGACCCTCATTTCAAGGATATGCTACCAAAATTTTACCTCGATCAGACCACAAATCCACCTCCAAAATGTTGAAATACATTGTTGCATGGAATACTTCTCTGTATTTTCTTTCAAATTTTCTTTTCGTGAATTTTTCTTCTTTCGATTTATGTGTTGTCACATATAATTGGCTACTTGAATGGTCTAGAGTATGTTTGGGAGTTTGAAATACGGTCAAAATCATTTTTGTTACATTTAAAATTACTCAAAAACAACCTTTGATCAATTAATAATCAATTCAATGTTTAACTTTACACATTTAAATGCATCTTATAAAATTGTCTTTCAAAAAATATAAATATTTTTAAAGTGATTTTAACCCCTCCCCTAATATAAAAATCTAGTAGGCCACATATTGGACGTTACTAATCTTTCATTTAAAGTGAAAAGACCAACGATGTTAAGCCTTCTATTCATTTATGCTGGAATTTTCTTTTCTTTGATATAGTTGGGTTCATAAATCTGAATTGAAAATCATTGAAAAAAGATTGCATTTTAGATGTCAGTGTTTATATTTGAAATAAACAATTAACCTAAAAGGTTAAATTTCGGCTAATTCATAGAAGTGATTTTGACCATATTTTAAGTCTTTTGAATGGACATTTACCAATTAATAACAATATTAATTTCAGTAAGTACTATACCAAGAAAGTATATCATTTTCGAGTACCTAGTTATGATGAGTAGAGAAGGATATGAGTGGCAGTTTTATTTTTCGGTTTACAACATATAATACAAATTGACTATATTTATATTGTCAACTTGAACATAACTCAACTGATTTAAAAACTTATATATTTTTAGCAAAAAGTTAGAAGTTATAATCATTCTATTTTGTTGAACTAAAAACATCGACTTGATTTCGTATTTACTTCTCCATCCCATTAAAGAGCAATTTTTTCCCAAGGTTTTCAAGGCTCATAATGGATTTATTTCTGCCATAGTTATATGCCAAAGGAACTGCTCTTGCAACATTGAGACAAGCTTGATTGAACTTGGAAGGAAATAGGTTAGATAATAGTGATTCTCTATTGAGAGTTTTCCATGCATTAGAAATTTTCTTCATGGTATGTTGTTGCGTTTCTTCATAAGAAATACTTGGATTCTCCTTCATGTAATATTCTAGATATGACCCGTCACGCCCCTCTTGCTTCTCATCCTATTTACAATATTTGTTTAGTTAATTTATATTTAATTAGTAAATATAATATGCCAACATGAACATAGTTCAATCATTTAAAAAAATATACATGCATAAATTTGTAGGAAATTAAGACTAACCTTGGCAGTTCCCAAGTCATCCCAAAGCCTCAAAACTGTAGCAGTAGATGAAACGATGTCTAAATCATCATCAAAAAGTTGGACAGTTTCTTTTGTAATTTGTTGGCCTAACAAAAAGAAAGCATGTATTAAAGTAACGGGGATGCCGGTGCTAATAACTCCATTTTTCAGATATTCTTCTGCACTTGGTGAATGCCCACACCTCAACCATTCAGCTTCAACCAAAAATGCCTTGCATAATCTAGCCCACTGCAAAAGTTATCAAACATGAGATTCAATTTCAAAACCACAATGGTTCCGAATAACTCATGTATATATCTTTTAAATATTGCGAGATCTCCTTATCGACATACCGACTCCTTAAGATGTAGTGTCTCTTTGAGTTTACTATCCTTGAATCGGATTTCAATTTTTTCTTTTTAACCGAATAGCCCTATTTGAGTTTCATAGGCTTTGATACCATGTTAAATGAATATGCACTTCTATCTCAAAACCAATTGGTTACCAGTGAAGTAGCTCATTGATCTCTTAGTTACCTAAAGATTTAATTGGTTGGTTTCTCGACAATGAAATTGAATGTGTATTTAATTGAAATAAAATAGTAAAATTATAAATTTAGTCCATAAACTATGATGTGTGTACCAATAAGGTCCCGAACGTAAAAAATATATAGTAAGTCCTTCAACTTTATAAGTTACTAAACTCTCGTAATTTAACCAAATAAAATTATGAGCTACCTTATAATGTAAATTATACCGCTTTATGTAAGGAGTGAATAGGATTCCAACCATGCTTTTGATAGATTTGGCTAGTTATTTCATTTGTAACTTCAAATAGGGATCTTAAACAAAATTGCATGCAGTGTGGCAATCCTTCAGCGGCAGCCAAGTCCCATCTACAAAACATATTAATAAAGTAATTAATGTAAGGAGTGGAATTAATTTGAAAATAATAAAAAGTGATTTGTTGGATGAAGGTTTCTTACCTACAAACAGCTTCAGTGAATAAGGTGAGTTCTTCAAGAGTTCCAAATACGTCAAAAAGGTCATCGATGAGATATATGAAAGTGATGGATTTTGCAAGTTGGATTCTTTGTTCGGAGTAGGAAGAATCCGTGAGACAAACTAGTGAAGCCACATACCATTTAATGGGTTGATCTCTAGCAAAATTCAGCTCTTTTGCCAAATCTGTATCTTTCCACCACCTGCCAAAATACCAACATAAAGAAAATTTATGCATTATATAGTCAACCTCATGGACCTTTATTCATGCAACTTAGGACATCTTTTCGAGTGATTTCAGAATTTGTTAAGTTATTTAAAAAGGACATATATAATTGGGAGGTGATATAATCGGATTTAAATAGTTTATAGATAGACAATGAAATCTATCGCGGTCTATCGTTATAGACCGTAAAATTCTTCAATATTTATAAATAATTTGACTTATTTTTGCTATATTTGAAAAAACTCTATTAAATTACTTAAATTTAAATGTTTAGAATAATTAAAGTTTGTTTATACATATGAGATAGTTAATGTATTATAGTTAAATGTATGTGTTTGTTCTATTATTTTTGTATATTCAAACTAAAATTAAATAATTACATATAAATATTTAAATAGTAATAATAAGGATAATTGTTTGTCCTAAGAGATTTATTAGTGTCAATTTAAAAATAAGTTGAGTCGTTTTGCTATATTTTAAAATTGATCTTATTAATAATGGTGTGATTCCTTTAATTAATTTAATATTATATTTTTTAATATATATGTTTGTGTCTTGCTAACGTTCTTTATAAAAGTTTAATTAATTAATTAATTAAATGTAAGTGAACAAATTAAGGTAATCATAAATTTTAACAAACATTATTTCATATATTGTTATATTTATTAATTTACTCATCAATTAAGAAAAATACGTATTTTTACATTAAACGTAATATTGATAATTAAAAGTATATAGATTAATGTTACATTATTAGACAAAACTAAAAGAAACAAAGAAACAAGGAGGTGCACTAGGACATTTTAACTAAGTTGGCAATGGACCTCTCCATTGGACATGGGATGTGATGATGGTGCTATTGGATGTGTCAACATAGTTGAGATATTCAGGTACATCTACTGATTTACCTCTCTTATTCATAGCTGGTTAAAAAAAAATAAAAATAAAAAAAAACTAGGTTTACCATCCTCATCATACCTCATCATACCCAAATCTAATAGTAGAGCATACAACAACCAAAATAGTATTTAACCAATAGTAGAGTAATATTTAAGTGCAATCTAAGCTGACACATCTTCATGCATCTTTTTTAATTAAAATAAAAATATACTAAAACCAATTTTTTTTTTTTAAGAAAATGAAAAAAAATTCAACTGGCAACTTGTGATTGGACACTTGGATAGATTGCACAAAGATAATGCAACCCAAGAAGCACTAAAGATTTATATATTTTTCCTTTGAAGGGATGCATCGAGATGTCTCCATCCATGTATTACTCTAAAATACTTACCGTAGGGTTTGACTTTAGTTTAAAAATAAAATAAAATACTTACTTCACAAACTGAGCGACTTCATTTTGGCGTAAGCGTTGAGTTGTATGAAACTCCATTTTGGCAACATCTTTCAAAATATTAATCCATTTGTTTGGGCATTGCATATCCTCTAAATAGTTAAGTACCATGAATTGCACCACACTTTTATGATGAGGATAAGCTAAAGTATTATGCACAAAACTCCCCAAATGAACATCAACATTTCCAGCTTCAGCTCTTGCATTTAGCCAATGCCTACTGAAATTTTCAGCTTCTTCAAGAATAATCTCATCTCCATGCATGCATAGCTGTGAAGCTTCATATAAACTTGTCAACCCCTTTATATCTTCTCTTAGCTCTTCCTTGAACTTCCCCTTCTTGTCCAAGAAACTTTTGAACACATCTGACATATTCGAGTTTTAAAATAGAGGAGATAATTTAGTACACATTTTCTTTTGTTAGTGTTTTTCAAAAGTATTTTATGTGTTCTCTTTTCTTCTCTATTTCTAGAATTTTGCAAACTGTTTTTTATTCATTACTTTTGGGTAATTGTTTTAAACGGCAAAACTGTTGAAAATATTTTCAAATATAGCAAAATTTCACTGTTATGGATTCCTTTTAACTACTATCATTTATCAGTTTCTGTATATCATTAATAGATAGTGAATATTTTGCTATATTTACAAATAAGTTGGCTCATTTTGCTATATTTGAAAACAACCCTTATTTTATTATTTTAACTAGTTATAATAATTTTGGCACTATTTAAAATTGGTTAAATCACAAAAAATACGCGACAACGTTTACTCTTTTGTTTCGAAAATACTACTATTATTTCAAAGGTGCAAATATTAATATTACCTTGATCTTTTATAAAATCTTTAAAACTATCATCTCATAGTAGAAATTCATTGAAATATGAAACAAAACTTGGACCTAGTATATAGTGGTGACCTGGAACAAAAATTGGAACACGAACACTGTCACACTGTTCCGAGTCACTGCCACATCCATTTCAGGTCTTAATTTTCATCCAAAATTCTAATGAATTTCAACTCCAAAAGCGATGTTCTGAAGCATTTATAAATTCTTTCAAAAGTTACAACGTTACCTTGACCTTTCATTTTTTTTTCGAACAAGATATTAAAGGTGGTATCTTGTTTTTTCAAAGGTTACAATGTTACCTTAACTTTTCATTTTTTTTCGAACAAGATACTAAAAGTATTATCTATCTTATTCGAAAAGGATACTACCTTTAGTATATATTGTTCCAAAAAAATGAAAGGAACATTCTAACTTTGGAAAGAATATAGATATTTTCTTAAAAAAAATAAACGAGAAAGTACAGTATTAATAATCCATATACACTTCAAAAAATGCACGTGAAAAACACTTAAAAAAGCTTTTGAATTATTGTACTTGAGAATTGAATATGAACCTGCAGAAACAAGATAACCCTGTTGTCTGAAAAGTCGAAAAAGAAGGGCAGCTTTGTGCAGATCAGACGTCTCTTGATTAAATTGAACTTCATTAAATAAAACATATTGTCTTTGTAGAACAGCTTCAATCTCCTCTTGGAAATGATAATCGATTCCAAGACGTTGAATTGAATCAATTAAATTCAAACATTCCCAAGGATCTCCTACTTCTCTCAAAACATGCTTTAAAATTCTCAATTTAACTGGAGCTTCTCCATACCCAATACCATCCTACATTCAAGCATAGAATCAAACAAAGACTCATTGAACAAAAAATGAAAAAAAATGAAGGAAAAAACATACTGTTAAAATGGAAGATTGGTTTTTAGCATGAAAGGGTTTTAAGGGAGTGGAAAGCAAAGTATGGTCAGGAAGAGTAATGGTTTGTTTGTTAAGTAAAGGCTTGTTAATGGGATTCATGGGGTTGAAACCATTGCTTTGTGGAATATTTAGTGATGCAACTAAGGGACCAAAGGAAGCAAAAAATGGAGAAAAAGCCATTTTTTGTATTTATTTAACAAAGAGAGAGAGAATAGAAATGAAATAATTTAAATAATAATTAATTGGGAACTATGGAGTGGGTGAGTAGTGAAATGCTGATGTTTAACTATTATATAGAATCTCCCTCTCTCTCTCTATATTTTTTTTCCAAAATTTAATTTCAAGTCAACACGCAATTTTGCTATTTGTCCCACATGAAATAGACTCCAAACAAGTTTCTAGAGGAAGCAAATTTCAATCTTGTAGACTTATAGGGAACTAGAAGACCCATGCATAGATGTTTGATCAAAAAAAAAAAAAAAAAAACGTTTTTGTTCTATTCTTTTCTTTTCTTTTCCCCTCAAAACGTTTTTGAACGATTATGAACTTTTTTAAGGGACCTGGGACTTGTCTTTAGTGGCTATGGTTGAAGCGCAATAGAAGAACCTTCAAAGATGATGAGAAGCCTCCATGTCATTTATGGGAAGATATGCTCTATCTTGCTGCTCATTGGAGCACTAGATCAAATATCTTTTGTAATTATAATGCTGCTTGTATAGCTCTCGATTGGATAACTTCCCTCTAGCCTATCCTCTCTTCTATTTGATCGGTTTTTGTACACCTTCCCTTTAATTTGTACATTCCCACTTTATCTAATGATATCCTTTTGGACTGGGGCGTGATGATGACACTAAGGATGTGTCAACCTATTTGAGATATTTGGATGCGTCTGACGATCCCTCGACCTTGTGTACTTATTAAAAAAAGAAATATGTATATTTTTCTTTTTTTTTTTTGTTTTTTCTAAATTAGGTTATGATGTGAAAATATCTGGCAAATTACCTTTTGAGAAATTTTTTTAGTACTATGATAGTATGAAATCATTTTTATACTAACTTTATTCATTGTTGGCCATAAAATTAAGTATTTAGTAATTGTGTAAAACTCATAGAATAAGATAATATATCATATAATAATGTGGCAAATGTTTAATAGATCGAAGAAGTAGATACGTAATTGAAAATCCTTGCCCTTCTCAACATCATGGGGGCATTTATGTCTGCGTGGAGGGATTTTATTAACTACCGTTTTCATAATTCATGGAGAAATTATTCGATGTTTTGCATGTGTCTGAGAGAAGTTATGTCTGAGCATATTTTTTGTGTTATGTCCATATGACGCCATTGAACTTAAGGTTTTTCTCGAATTTATGTCATATTGTTTTGTGTTTCATTGAACTTCTCTCCAGCTCCTTTGATGTACTTCTTTCTTTCTATCTAATGAAGTTTTGATGGAGAGAATGAAAAAAAGGTGCTAGTAATGTATCAACTTAGTTGAATTATCTTAATACACCTACTAATTTTTGGCCATTTGTACATTGTTAAAAAAAAATGAGAGATCGAAAAGTTATGTAGAAGTACTTCAATTTATATCAAATGGTTGACATAAAGATTTCTAAATTTATATTAGCAGTTCTTATGAGACAAATACCTAAGGGTGGCCTAACTAAATATAGCAAAATTTAAGACAAGTACCAACAATTTTTAAATTTACACTCAACAGTTCTTATGAGATAAAAGAATTTGCAAGTATAGCAAAATTTAGATCCAATTCTCGGAGTCTATCAATGATAGACTATATTATATATTCCTAATTTAAGAAATTAAAATAGAAAAGAAATTGTATTGGAGATGGTCTGTGTTTGTCGAGAAACAGAAATATAATAATGAAAAAAAAGGGTAAGAAGGTGACTAACAAGGACAAATTATTTGCATATGCGATGAAAGATGTCACAAGGGCAACAGCTCATCGTGCAAAATGTGGCGGATCATTTAAACTCACTGAGGGTTCTTAGGGAGGCTAAATTAAATGAACCTTGAAATTAAGTCCAATCCAGCCAATGACAAGTTTCTATCCAAAAGAAAAAAAGGACAAGGTCGTTATTGTAGGCCACAGTACCATTGATGTTGTGTTCAACCCAATCTAGATGGTATTCTTGGTTAGGAAACGCACGTTATTGTTTCTTTTTGTTTACACAATACACATAACAAGATACCTTGGATGGTCCGTAACACGCAGTGGTGCATGACCACATAATCATGATATTTTGGATGCATTCTAGTTTGCACAAAGATGAGTTCAATTTAAGATATACATAAATATATATTTTTCATATCATTTGAACATCTCAACTATTCGTTATGCCCAAACCCATTAAAAAGAGATTCATTACCTCAAAAGAATATGTACATAAAGCAGATAACACAAGAAATGAAAAGCAAACGCAGATAAAGGAGAGGTTAAAGAAAAACCTTCCAATTTAGGGTTATAGTAGATTATGACATTTGGGAGAAACGAAAAGAGTAAAGAAAGAGGTATATATATATATATAAATATAAAAGGTCGAGAAAACATTTTTAAGAAGAAAAGGTTAGAAATAGACATAAAAGTTTGTAATTGGATATTTTTTAGCCGAAAAAGAGAAGTACAATGTCTACTTCTATTATCTCTTCTTTCTCTTTAGTATTCTCTTAAAAAGGAAAAAAATCTACTTCCATGGATCTCTAGATCTGCTATTTCTTAAGATTTCTCTTTCTTCTTATTCAAAACTTTTAAGTTGAGATAGGGATAAGAGTCTTCAAGAGAGAGTATTAAATTAGATATAAATAAAGTTTTTTTTAATAATAAAATACATAATGTGGCTCAAGAGCTGTCGGAGTAAAATTTGATAGTAAAAATAAAGTTAAATAAAGCATTTAAATTTCTTTAAAAAGTGTAAAATGTTTATTTGTTAATGATTTTTTTTTTTTTTTTTATAATCTTTCCAAAAAATATCCATCGATTTCGACCTTTTATTGATATTTCTATCAAATTTTCATAAAATTGAGACTCAACATTTTCATGAACATCAACAAGTTAAACCTCTTAAATTTTCTTTGACACATTGACATTTTCATCGATATTTTAACATGTGTTTGACATCGACATAAGAGATAAATCAACATTTTCATTATATCGTAAAAAAACTAATAAATAAATTAAAAATAAACATCAAAATGCCATGAAGGTGAATATAATATAATTAATAAATATTTTTAGTTTGTTTAAGAAGAGTAAAATGGTCCTATAATCTTAAATGGTCTATTTGACCCAACAGCTTAAGTTGATGGGTAAAGGCAAACTTAATCTTATATCATCTAATATATAATAACTATTTTTTTATGATTTTTTTTATAATTAATTTTTTCAAAAATATCAATCCGCATCAACATTTTACCAATATTAAATTTACACCCAACTGTTCTCATGAGTCAACGGTTCCCATGAGTGGTGGTGAAGCTGCATAATTTTTCCTAATTCATGCGAAATTGTTCTCATTTCGAATTTGAGTTTTGAGATTATCGTAATTTTGATCAATCAAAAGAGGTATTCTGGATGGGATGTTGTTAAGTCAGAACATAAGAATAAAGAAAATTCATTGGGATATCGTCAAGGTGAGTAATTGAGTTTATCCTAATTGGGGACACTAATTGGACTTCAAAGATTTTTTTTTTTTTTTTTTTTTTTCACCTTGCCTAACATTAGAGATCCGTGTTCAGTATTTTGGACCGACATTAAAAGTTTAGTTTCTTGTAGTGACTAAATTTGCCATGTACTTAAAATTTATACTTTACCATTAATTAGATCGTTTTCTGGTAAGGATTAATTCGTTAAAAAGTCTTAAACTACAATGATTTTGTATGTTAGTTCAAAGATTAAACTGTCATAAATTTGAACTTATGAAAATTTCCCTCAACTTTACTAGTTCTAATTCTTAATTAATTTCTCCTACCAAACATTATTACTTTCGTATATTGATTTTACATGTAGGAATTGACTATTGGATCAATCCCACCTGACATGATATAAGTGATTAGAGAAGCACTCCAACCACGTTAAAAATTGAAGGTGGAGGTGGGATAAAAGAATGATCATAAAGGAATTAAAAGTTGGCTAGATAGATTTTAAAAAAAAATTATTAAATTAACATGGATCTATCTCAAAATTAATTAGCAATATAGAAAGTAATTTATTATTTCATAAAGACGTAGTCTCCCATCATGAGATTCTCAACATGGTTTTTTAAGATGCTACTCCCTTTGTGTTCACCATTTTTGGATCAATTTTTGATGGATACCTTTGTGAGTTTCATAGGCAATGACACCATATTAGATCAACATGAGATTAAGATTTGATCTAAGAATAGTGAACTCAAAAAAGCACACCATCTTGAGACCCTACAATTTTTATAACATGCGTGAATTACTCCTCTTATTGCTAATGAATTTTAAGAGGAAACTCATGTTCTCTTGTGTGGTATCAAAGCATGGAAGCCTAAATTAGAATTGGTTTTAAAAAAAAAAAAAAAAAACATCCAATCCAACATTATGGTAAAGCAATTTTTTTGGTACTTTAATCATATTCTAAGAAAAGCTTGCTAGCTGGGAACTAAAATTATACTCTTTAAAATTCTGGTCTCTCTCTAACATTTTCATCTCTATAAGATTAAAGTTTCTTGTTTATTTTTAATTTTTCTCTTTTAACATGTCTGTCTAAAAGAGCAAATCTTATTGAAAATTTTATGGAGAAAAATTCTAAGAGAAAAAATTGGAGAGAGAAAAGCCAGAAGATATGTATGATTAATTATTTGTTTCCTATTTATCTAACATATTATATGATTATTTGTTTCCTATTTCTCTAACATATTATATGATTATTTGTTTCCTATTTCTCTAACATATATCTTGCTCTCTGAATCCTTTATTATTTCTCAGCCTCTGCCTTCTTTTTTTTTCCCTCTCTCTAACACATATATATATCTTCCAAATTTTAAAAAATATAGAAACAAAGAATTACATTAGAGATGGTTTTTGTAAACGTTGAAATAATTATAAAGGGAAGGGCTCAGATACTAAATTTGTAGGTGAGCAAAAGAAAAGAGGGTAAGAAGGCAAGTAACAAGGACAAGTTACTTGCAGATGCAATGAATGATGTCACACAAGGGCTGCCACACCCATCGTGCAAAATGTGGTGGAGATTATCAAACTCATTAATTAGGTTCATATGGAGGGTTAAATTAAATCAGCCTTCAAAGTCAAATCCAGCCAATGACAAGTTTCTATCCACACCAAAAAGAACCAAAATGAAGGACAATTAAGGTGGTTCTTGTAGGCCATAGTACTAGTGATGTTGTGTTCAACAAAATCTAGATGGGCTTCTTGGTTGGGATATGCATTTTATTCTTTCTTTTTGTTTACACAATACATATAACTAGATATCTCAGATATATGTTCGGTGGGAATGTGATGGTTCATGACCACATGACCATCACACCAAATTTGCAGCCCCATCGAGCATATTAATAATGATTTAGAATTATTTTTGAGTTGCATAAAAATTAGTATAGCTTAGAATTTACTAATATCATATTAGTATAATATGATTTGAACGTGGGTGATAGTCAAACCATTTATAAATGATTTAGAATTATTTTCTAAATAAGTGTTGTATGATCGATCTAATTTAATTTGTCACAGAAAAATGAAAAAAATTGATCGAGGGATATTTTAGACAAACATTTTGGAGAAACAAAAAGTAGAGAAAGAGGTATAAAACTATATATAGAGAGAGAAAAGTTGACAAAGAAAAAAAAAGTAATTAAATATATTTTTTTAATAATATAATAAAGATAGAAAAATAAGTAGATGCATTAAGATATTTCAATTAAATTTATACACATCACTAGCATTCTCATCATACTAAACCGAGGGGATGGGAAAAGTGAGAGAAAGCCTGCAAAAAAGTAACAAGAAATATACTGAAAAACGTTTGAGTAGAATAAGGCGTGCATTTGGCGTTGATTTTAGGAGAAATAAGTTATTATAAAAGCATCTTAATCCTTTTTTGTGTCTGGTAAAAATTAAAAATAAATAAATAAATAAAAATTAGATCCACTAGAATCCACTTCTAAATCACACATCCATTTCACATTCTTTTTTAAATCGGTTATTTACTAGCTTCTTCTAAAAGCGAATACAATTTTTAATAAAAATTAGGTTTTAATTGTATCATCTAAAATTAAAATATAAAATATATCTATTTTAAAAAACAAGAAAAGTTATTTTAAATGACAAAATTCTCAAAAATATTTACAACTAATAGCAAAATATCGCTGTTTATCTATGATTAGATCGCGATAAACTACTATCTATGTCTAGATACAGATAGTAGTCTATCGCGATCTATCTAGATATACTGCGATATTTTGCTATATCTGTAAATATTTTAGTTCCTTTTGTTGTGTTTGAAAAGATCTCTTTAAACAATTATTTAATAATTATAAATTATAAAAAGATAATATTAATTAACTATATTTTAGTTATTATATCTGTAACACGATAATTTAGTATTTATTTACTAAATACCTATAACTAACTTGTTCAAGTATAAAGTTAAAATTTACTAAATACTAATACGCTTTATATTAAAACTAATTTTACCAAAAAAAAAAAAATAATTGCCGACAATTATTTTAAAAGCTACAACAATAAAAATTGTGTGTATTTTTTAGGGGAAAAAAAACTAAAGAGAAGATAAAAATTTTGAGAGGAAAAATATAGTTAGTACAGAAAATGACAAAACTCTTCAGTGTGGTGGGAAGAAAACTAAAAAAGTTAGGGAATGAGTACCAAATATTTGATAAAGAATCAAGTGAGGGATAAGAATCTTAAAAGGGAGGTTTAAATTAGATATAAATAAAGTCAACAAGCTATCAATTTTGTTTCAATAGGCTAACATTTTTACTTTTTTTTTAAAAAAAATAACAAGACAAGAGGGATCAGTAGGTGCACAAAGATGTCTCAACTTGGTTGACATCTTTCTAACACCTTCACCACGCCCTAAAACAAAAAATGAAAATAGATTGATCAGATAAAGATACAAAAGCGAGCTAGCTAGAGAGAAACTCGAGAGTTCGAGAGAAAGATAAAATTACATATAAGCTCTCTAGTTGAGAGATATCGTAACAGTGCCATAATTATAAAAAAGGGGACTCTTAGTACACCAAAGAGTTTCTAAGTTGAGGATGTCTTCCCACAAATGATTAATGAATTAGTCCGGTTATTCTGTTCAGGCCAAATACTCCATAAGGTAGCGCCAACGAGATTACTCAGCAAAATATTCCTTTTGGAGGTATTTTTCAATTTAATAAGAGATGAAAAGGGCAACATCCACCAAAAGAGGGCAACCTATCCTAGCCTCAATGAACCTGTAAAATCGATCCCAAAGCTAATATTTTTACATATTTATAGATTTGATGTCAAGATAATCTTGATAGTAGATTGACATTTCTATTATGTAGTACCAAATTGATAAAACACAAGAAATTCAAGAAAATGTTACTAATGTATGAATATTATATAAATAATAAGCATTTAAACTTCGTTAAAGGGTAAAATGTTATTCTCAAACAAGAAAGTGCGAAATGTTTATCAGATAATATATTTAATTTTAAAAGTATATCCAAAGTATGTCCATTAATGAAGATTTTAGCTTGGAATGAATGGGTTTGCTGGTCTATTTTTAATCTAGTTATTAGCTACCATACTTTCTCAAAGCATATAGTTTCAAATTATTATTTTTTCTTTTTTTAGGATGGCACATTCTTAGACACAAAGGAGTGAGCCAATTTGTGACAAATTATTTTGCAAGGCATATCATTTCAAATCATTATTCATAAGTCCAATCAATAAGATATGTCAGCATTTAAATAACACAGGAAATGACATAAACATTATGAGAATCTAAGGTAATGAAACAATACTAAATTTTTTTTCAAAATTAGGTACAACCGTTAAACTTGAAGAAAGCCAAAAATGTTAATTGAGACAAGAGAAAGGACGTAAAGAAAGCATGCAATATAATTCCAACGTCAATCTTTGGATGATATGAAGCTGAGGATCAAGATAACCTAATATGAAAGAACAAAACATATAAAAGTCAGAGATATGCAAATGACAAATTGAGAGTAAAGGGTTATACTTTATAGGGGCCACATAATTTTAACGTTGAATCAAATTGGTCGCGAAACATACTTTTCTATACATTCATTTAACTTTCAAAAAAGTTGGTCAAAATGCCTTTTTCAATGTGAAACGATTGAATGAAAAATTAAGATAGAGACTTGAGGTGTGGCCAGTTCATGATGTATATGTGCATGTGACGTTATTTACTCTATTATGACACTCAACAGCTGCAGGTCCCATATATATGAGACGTAATGGTGGCCTATCCTATATTATCAAGGTGGGTGATGGAGTTTAATTTAACATAGATTGACTCGTTAAGAATCTTAAATTAGAATGATTTTGTATGTTAGTTCACAGATTAAACTGTTATAGTTCCTAGTTCTTAATTTTTTTTTAATTAAGAAAATAAATTACATCTTGACATTTTGAATTATGATTTTAATAATTAATTTATGTTGCCAAATGGTCCTTCAAAATGATGCTTCTTATGGTTCACTACTCTTTAATCAAATTATGCATACCATTGTGGGTTTGATAGGTTCTAATATCATATTAAATAAATATGGGTGTTTCATCTCAAAATAAAAAGTCGTGATTTGACCCAAGAATAGTGAACTCAAAGAGCTACCATCTTGAGAGGACATGTTTAATATCTCATATCGAAAGATGAAGAGACCTTGCAATTTTTATAAGTTACATGAGCTACTACTTTTATTTTTAATTGGTTTTGAGATGAAACCTCAATTCTCTAACGTACTTGCCATCTGAATCCTTTTTCTATTTCTCAGTCTCTACCTATCTTTTCTTCTTTCTTACACATTTATATCTTTTTATTTAAGGAAATAGAAACAAAAATTATATTAGAGACGGTTTTTGTTTTTCCATAAACAGAAAAATAATAATAGTCTCGAATAATAACGAGATTAAATTATTTGCATTTGCAATGAATGATGTCCTAAGGGGAGCAGCTCATCGTGCAAAATGTGGTGTAACATGAAACTCACTGAGGTTCATACGGCGCCTAAATTAAATCAATGGCATGGAAATCCACACAAACAAAACCCAAAAGAAAGGACAAATATTAATATGGTCGTTCTTGTACGTCAGAGTAGCGATGTTGTGTTCAACCAAATGTGGATGGGATTATTGGTTGAGAATAAATGCATTTTAGTGTTTCTTTTTGTTTATACGGTAGGTATATATAAGTGTCCACACCTAGTTTCTCGAGTGATCGTATCGACAACAATTAAGTATATATTTAGTTGTATAAAGATGTGTACATCTCAAGATATATTCAAATATATATTTTTCATGTCATATTGCTATGATGGATTATTTGTCAAAAAAAAAAAGAATTGGAAAATAATTAATGAGAGAAATTTTAAAGAGGCACGTTTTGGAGAAAGAAAAAGAAAAAAGAGGAATAAAAAATGTAGAGGAAAAAAAAGTTGAGAGAAATGTTTTAGGAATAAAAAGTTATAAATGGAGGGAAATAAAGTTTTAGACAAAATTAATGGAGAATTTGACGTACAGTTTGGAGGGGAAACAAAAACAAAAGAGATGAAAGTGGCAAATATAGCAACCAACTCAAAAGTATTTATAAATATAACATAATGCAAAAAAAATTTCAAATATAGCAAATTTGGATTCTGCTTCGGAAGTCTATCACTGACGAACTCCCATTAGTGATATGGTCTAAACGAATAGAGGAAAATAAAATTTTAGATAAGATTAGATGGGGAATTTGACCAACATGGAGGGGAAAAAAGCAATAGAGAAGACAATTGCAAAGATAGCAAGCAACTCTGAAGTCTTTGCAAATATACCACAATTCAAAAAGATTTCCAAATGTAGCAAAATTTGGATTTTACTTCTGAAGTCTATCAATGATAGATTATATCAATAGTAGGGTCTATCACTGAGTGTTGGCTTTTTGGCACTTAATCTCAAATTAATTAATTTTAATTAATTGATTAATTAGTATTTTGATGATAACAAATCTGATTTTATTTATTAATCATTTGAGTGTTTTGAAGTGCCTATTATGTGAAGCTCAGAACAACGGTTCCAATGCAATTTAAATCACTCAAATCGAAGTTCAAACAAAGAAGATATGGTCGAAACAAGCTTAATGGAAAAATCATGAGCTGATGACGTGGCAGATTTTTTTTAATCAAAGTGGACCAATTGAAAAGTGCTAGTTGGAGCAATGGAAAAGTGACGATTGGGGGTTTTTTCTTTTTGGATTGATGTTAAAAATAAAATGATTTTAAAAAGAAGATGAATTTTAATATTATTATATATGTTTATGTCTAACGGCTAGTTGCTTTTTAAAAAGATTAATTTTATATTATTATATGTTTGTGTCTAACGGCTAGTTGAGTTTAAATCTCCACATTCAATTTTCTTTTACAAAAATCTAATGGTCCAAATTAATTTGGTTTTTACCCACTTTCATTTCTTTTTAAATATTTCATCTTCTCCAAAATTTTACTACAACTCTTATTATTTTCAATTCTCCATAGTTCACCAAGCCACTATTGTTGCTCTCTCTCTAAGCTTAAATTTTCTTCTTTTCATCTTATCTTTGAGAGAGATATATTGTCTTGTGAGGATTTATTTGTGGGTGCTTAAACTTGTAAATCCACTCTATTTAGAGCGTTTGTCTAGTGTGCTCTTTGTTTTTCCAAACTTTTGTATGGGTTGGCTCTTGATCCCGAGAGAATTGTTGTAATGGTTTGATCCTCAACCGTGCAAAGGATCAGGTTTGTTCTTGCGCCTGAAAAAAGAATGTTGTAGCGATTCGACTCTAGGCCATGGAAAGAGTCAAAGACTTCTAGTGAAGTACCCAAGAGGAGTTTGGGAAGTGGACATAGGCCGATTTTGTCGAACCACTATAAAATTCATGGTGTCATTTTCCCTATCCCTCTTTTAATTTATTTTTGCAATTAATATTTGTTACCATATTTTATTGCATGAAATTATTTGTAATTTTTAGTTCTTTAAATTAATTGCTCATATTGGCTGTTCTTAAATTTCTATATTCATTACCAATCTTTTTATTAAAATTAAATAGGGTGCTTTAAAGTGTGATTGTTAATTTCTTGTTTAATTCAAAGTGAATTTGTTTGCATAAAAATACTGTTTAAACTACTTATTTGCAAAGAGTTTATTAATTCGCTTAACTGGGTCCACATTAATAAAAAGTTTAAATTAGTTTTAATAAACCATATTCACTCCCTCTAGGGTTGCGATACTGATCTTACATTAGACTCTATCATTGATAGATTTTGCTATATTTGCAATTTTTTATAAATTTTGCTATACAATTAATTATTATCCATAAACGTGTTATCCAACGCAATTTCCTAAAAATTTTGAGAAGAAAAATATTAGGAATAGTTATATTGGGTAGCACTTTTAGGGATAATAATTAAGTGTATAGCAACACTTTTTTAAAAAAATTGCAAATATAGCAAAATCTATCAATGATAGACCCTATCACTGATAGACTCCTACCAATGATATAGTTTGTCACTAATAGCTCCTACCATCGATATGATCTATCACTGATATACTATATGATCTATCATAGCTGTATCAATAGTGTATCAATAGTCATTAAAAATTCATTTCATGTATATTTTTAATGTAACAATATTATATCATTCATGATCTAAATCTATTTTACGTATTGTATTGTCGTATCAATAGTATACCGATACTCATTCAAAATTCAATTTCAAGTATATAGATTATTAATACATCAGTTGTGATAGCTAGACACTTATTCAAAATTCATTTAAAGTATAAATTAGTTTATCAATATTGATCAGTGCTCATAAAAAAACTAATTTCAAGTATATTATTAGTGTATCAGTAGTATATTAACATTTATTCTAAATAAAATTTTAAGTATAACATTGTAATTTTTATATATCAATTGTATAACTTATATAACTTTATGTTGTTTTGGTATATTAGTTAACTGATATACCCAATATAAAGTATATTGGCAGGGTAAATTTGTTAATACACCAATAAAGGTAAATTTGGAACAATAAAAAATGGAGAATATGTTTTTCAATGTTTTTTTTTTTTTTTTTTTTTTTTT
>QLSR01000429.1:951537-986963 GCA_031780015.1 Citrullus colocynthis | reverse complement strand
TTTTTTTTTTTTTTTTTTTTTTTTTTTGCAATATTTGCAAAATTTGAAAAGAAAATTTGTAATTTTATTTTGTTTTTTATTTTATTTTTTATTTTTATTTTTATTTTTGCCAAATGCCCGAAAAAGTTGGGGGATGAGTAACAAATTTTGGATAGAGAAACAAGTTTAAAGTGAGGGATAAGAGTCCTAGAGAGGGAGGAGTATTAATTTAGATACAAAATAAATTAAGGTATAAAATTTTTGATCACATGTTGACTATTTTCATTGATATTTGTACATATTCATAAATTGAATATCGAGATAAAGAGTGGATTACCATTTCGATTATATCGTAAGAAAATTGATAAAAAAACATAAAAAAGAAGTAAGAAAATGTCGCTAATAATACATATGGTTGCTATGATTATTATATGATTGCTTAATGATGAAAATAAAAAACATAAAAGTAAAAAAATCCCCTCACTAATTCGATGAATTATGCCTAGAATTTGATTGTTATGTGATTATTATGATTGTTATATGATTGTTAATGATACTAACTATTGTCTAATTACTGTCTGATAATGGCATACTGATTGATTGCAATCTAATTATTATTTGATATGGATTTTAATCTTACTAAGTATGATAATGGTTGCTATTTTATTACTATTTGATATTAGTCGTTATTTGTTTGCTATTTTATCTTAATTGCTAATGATACTTTTTTGTTATATGATCGTTGTTTGATTACTATTTAATATTAATAATTATTTGATTGTCAATGATATCGATTACTATATGATTGTTGTTTGATTGCATATGTTGATTATTGATTGCAAGATTCTAAACATGGAAGAGTCCATCTCTCAATTAGGCATCAACTACAATACATTCAAAACAATAATCAGTCCATAAATCAAAACCTCAATACAAGATATATTCACAAAATTGCAATAGAAAACCATACACCTACTTTCCCAATAATAATGCAATGTGAAATCATCAAAATCACTGTAAATCAAGCATCTTCACCAATTTCACAACAAAACCCTAAAAAAATACAAAAGCAATTATAAAAAAAAAAAATCAAAATAAAATCAAGGGTCGTTTCCCAAACAAAAGAGAAAGCAACAAGAATGAATACCCACATGGGCATGATTCTTCCACCACGACTTTTGCTCCTATGCAAGACATGGTTGAGTATGTTTATGAAATTAAAGAAAAAAAGAAAAAAAGACACCAGAATGAAACTTCGACCCCTAAATTGAAAATTCAAAATCGACGACAAAGATGAAGAATTTAAAGAGAGATGAAAAATTCTGCAACGATGGCGCTAGTCAAGATGAAAAAAAAATGGATGGAAGAGAATAGGCGAAGAAGAAGACCCAAAGAATGCGAAAAGAAAAGGTTGCGATAGAGGAAAAAAATTAGGAATGAAAGCGAACGTTTTTGTTAAATGCCACAATTGGAATATAAATTTAAAGATTTTGAAGCACTTAACGAAAATAATTTTTAAAAAATTAATTTAAATATTTTTATCCGATCTACCAATTTTCGGCATGCTTATCATTATGAATTTTGGATTTGCCATTTCAAATTCCCTTAAAATTATTAGTTTATAGTTTTATAGTGCTAATTTAACAGTTTTATAGTAATTGTACATCAAAAGAAACCCTAATATACAAAACAAACCAAATAAAAACACATTGAGAAAAAGTAACCAAACATGTGAGGGTTTTTATTTTAAATATATTTTATAAGAATTGTTTAAATAAAAATTATATTGGGTAGCAAACTAGAACTTTACTATTGCAAATATAGTAATCTTAAAAAGATTTACAAATATAGCAAATCTTTTAAATAATATTTCTTTTTAGTCCTTTTTTCCCCTATTTTAAAGGAGAGTCAGTTAATTTGTTCGTTTTCAATATTTTACTTTCACTGAAGCAGTATTTTTCCATTGTTAATTTTGATTCTTGCTTCAATTTGTTTTTTTATTGCTTACTCTTACTTTTAATTAAAAGTAATTAAAAAAAGAATTGAAAAAGCTAGATTTTTGTACCCAATATAGTGTTGTCGATTCATTTACAAATGCACTTCATCACGAACAAACTAATTGTCAGATTTGATTATTAAAACTAAACATTTAAATAAAATACTAAGTAGGAAGTGAAACAGAAAGAAACTACTTTTTAGTTTCTCAAATTTAGTATCTTTTTTAGAAACGAAAAATTATCAAATTGGGCCATAATTTTTCTTTTCCTTGTAATATCACTAATAGATGTTGGTTGACATTTTATAAACGATGACAGATTGACTCTATCATGTTGATTTTGGAAATTTTCGTACTTTTATAAAAATTTCATATAAAACGACGGTTAAGAACTATCATCGAAGATAGACATATGATGGCCGTTTTAAACCGCCATATAATGTCATGTAAGTTGTAGAATAGGTTTTTCTTATATATATATTTTGGTAGATTTTAGATATTTTGTTTAGGTTTTATTGTGTAATTTTATATTTTGAAACTCAATTGTGATTGATCATCAATATTGAAATGATATAAGAGATTGTGTTATCTTGAAGTTTGTCTCTAATATGCTGGATATTTGTGTGGAGTAATTAATTTAAAGAGGAGCTGATGAAAATTATTAGTATTTGTAAAAATTATTATTTATGCAGGATTTGTGTTCCATATTTGGTAATATATTTGTTGTAGGTTGTAGTGGATACGATGTCGGTTATAAACTAACATTGTAGCATACAACGATAACTATTAAATGTCATCTAAGCAAAACAACTCCGACTAAACTCAATGTTAGTTCACAACTATAATTTATTAAACATACATGTCGGTTACCATCCGGCATTGTAACAAACCGCCATCGTATATGTATGATGTCATGGGAATGATGTTGGTTACCAACTGCCATTGTCGCAAAGTGCCATCGTATATGTATGATGGCACGATTTTGATGTTGGCTACCAATTGACATCGTAACCAACTGCCATCGTATATGTATGATGGCATGGGTATGATGTCAGTTCAAAACCGACACCATAAACAAAACTGCCATCTTATATATATGATGGCGGAAGTTTTGAGGGCAGTTATGAACTACATCAAAGCCCAACCGTCATCATAACCTATAATGTCACTAGATACAATGGCAGTTTATCATCAGATCAGAACTGACATATAAAGCCAAAATATTTGTAGTGACCACTTGTATCAGTGACAAAGGTCTACAACTTATAGACTTTTAGCAACTATGTATAGTAATTTATTAGTAAATATTTGTTTGGTAACCCTTTATATCGAGTAAATGAACATTGGTATGTAGAACAGTTAGTTTGGATGATTGGAATTAGAATGTAATTAAATACTCAAAATTAAACTAAAAGTCTAAAATTTAAAAAATCTATTAGTGGCTATCATTGATAGACTTCTATTATTTTTGACACAATAATATAAATCTATCGGTGACAACTACTAATATAATAATATATAAATCACTCAAAAAAGTCTATCATTGGTCGAAGAATTTATTAACTATCACTTATGTCTTTAAATATTAAAAAGGAAATCACTCAAACCCAATTTAAAAAATTCCTAACTTTTAAAAGAATCCACAAATTTCTCTCTTTTCACATGAAAATCATCCAAAATCACTCTTTTCTTACCTCATTAATTCCACTTTGTATTTCACTATCATTATCTTTAATTAAATAAAGTATTTTTTTCTCTTTCTACTTCATCTTCCTCTCTTCACCTTCCCCCCGTCTTTGTTATGTCCTCCATGATTAAGTATGTGTTTTACATTTTCTTTTTAATTTTATCCAGCCAAATAAAAAACTCCCTAAACTAACTTTGATTTCATCTTCATGATTTCTAGCATTTACAACAAATTTAGAAGCAAAAGAAAGACAAATCCATAAAATTACCTCCATCCTTCCTTTTCTTTAACACATGTAATAGAAATCTAAAACAAAGAATAAAATCTCACAAAAGCTTGAAATTTTTTCCCAAACTATTAAGAAAATTTATCGAAAAATTATTTTAAATGACAAGATTGTTGAAAATATTTACAAGTAATAGCAAAATATCACAGTTTATTTGTGATAGACTGCAATAGATCACGATAAACTACTATTTGTGTCTATCATAATATATATAGACACAAATAATAATCTGTCGTAGATAGACAGTAAAATTTTGTTATATTTATAAATATTTTGATTCATTTTTTTCATATTTGAAAATAACCCAAACTTACCCTATAAGATTTTTACCATAGGTCGCTTGTACTTCTTCAAAAATCCTCGGGTTGGTGTTAAACTTCCAAATTTAAATTTGAAAGCTTCCTCTCTCAACGTCTCTTTCCTCCTTTTCTTTCTTACTTCCTCCCCCCAAATTTTAGATGTTTTGTTTTTGTTATATTATTATTAATATTATTATTATATACAAACCTAGATCTAATTTACTTTTTCAATCCTTCTTATTTTTCTCTTTTTGTTTAAAAATATACATAATAATATTCATACCAAAAGAAACATGCAAGGGAAGTTTCTTGCGATAATGAACTTCCCAAACGGTTTTCTTTTCAAAATCTACACAAAGAAGGACCAAAAATCCTAAAATTCTGCCCTTATAAATCAAAGCAAGAGTTGGCAAGAATTTTCAAAGGGGAAAACAAAGTTTAATTAATATATACAACACTATATATTTGGATCTTCTAGAAATAAACATGGTATATTTGACAAGTGCATGAACATAAAAGTATGTACAATTATCATCTTATATACTGAACAATATATGCAATGAATTTTTTACATTTTCTAGTATATTTGTAAACACACCAAAAAATAAACTAAGGTATATGCAATGTATATTTACATTTTTAGTACATTACTATTATATTCAACATGTACTTTTTTTTTTAACAAGATACTAAAAGAAGTGGGATCAGTAGGCGCACCCATGCATCTCAACTAGGTTGACACACCCTTGTACCCTCAATCAACATATACTTGAGATTTACATTTTTAGTATATTACTAATATATTCAACATATATATATTTTTTTTAACAAGATACGAAAAAAAGTGGGATCAGTAGGCGCACTCATACATCTTAACTAGGTTGACACACCCTTGTACCCTCAATCAACGTATAATTTGTTGGGTTTTATGTCCTAAAACTCATAGTTTATAAATGCCAAATATACTTTTATCATTCAAAAAAATTGTTATTGAAATTTGTAATCAATAAGTAGTTATTGATTCTATAAAATGTTCTTACTAAATCTAAATCCAATCATCAAAGGATCCTAGACTGTTACATGAGACTCAAACTTTATGTAGAGACATAAAACTGGATCAAGTTTAAGTTAACAGTCTAAATGGTCTATAGTATATGAATAAGGTTGGGCACCTTATTCTGGGGACACTATGGATACGGCCCACTTTGTAACTAGTACAAACGAAGTGATCCTAATTCGTTCATGTGAAAACATGCAAGTGGGGGCGTCCTATGCAAAGAGTTTGCATAAGACTGGACTATGAAATAGTCACTTCTACTTTATAACACCGTTTACTGTCTATAACTGACTATCTCGACTTTGATGGCCTAGGCAACTCGATCTTAATCCTGAGCTAACTATGAACTTTTGTTTACTCGAGATTATCTTTAGATCTGCATTGGTGAGAACAGCTCAACAACACTGGCTCAATATGCCTTCCATTTCAGGGGTAAGACCAGATAGGTAGCTAGGGACATAGGGTGCAAGAAGGAATTTACTCCCCTCTTTTGGGTTAGTAGAGAGGTTATTCTCTTAGGTGCTGAATCTAGGTTTTGAACAATAGGCACCACCTTCTCAAATAGTGTTTGAGAGGACTTTTGATTTGGAAGTTGGACTACAAATCATTGTTCACTAGAGGATCAGTGGAATTTAAGGAATAAGAGGTAATCACATGGGTAAAACGGTAATTTTGACCCAGTTGTAATTAAGAACAACCTGTGAAGGCTCGACTTACCAATCATGGTTATATTAAATGGACATAATATATCTACAGTGAGGAGAGTGCAGCTACGGGCTTTAGTGGAGTGACCAGATAGTTAACGAATGTTGGTTAACTAGTTAAAGAGTTTAATCGGTTAATCTCGGATCGTTGGAGCTCATGATCTGTAGGTCCATAAGGTCCTCTGGCTAGCTCATATAAGAATAAACTTGGAATAAATAGAAGGAATAATTCGAATCGTTCAAATTAGGTTAATTATATGAGATATGATTAAGTAATTGATATATGATATCAAATGAGAGATTTGGTAAAAAAAATATTTAAATGAGATTTAAATATTGAAATTATGAATGCAGATTCATAATCGGAGACATGGATTTAGTCAAACAGTCGGTTTTCGGAAGAAGTCAAATAGTTGAGTTTGACCCGAGCAAGTCAAAGAGTTGTTTTAGTCAAACCTTCTAGAAAGGTTGACCATGAGATTAAATTAATGTTTCTTACCAAATTAGTGGAAAAATCCACTAACTTGAAGAGTGGAACATTTAATTAATCTCAAAATTCTACACTTTGACACATAATCCTTGGCATGCATTAGTGGAATGTGTGTTGTCAACTTTTTGTGAACTTAGACATGCAACAGTTGCATGCAATTTGCCTTTTTTAAAGAAGGTATTTGTTCTTTTTTTTTTTCTTCTTGAAAAAAAATTTTAGAAAATTCAAAGTTTCTGGGGAAACTAAATTTTCCTTCTTTAAAGAGTCCCACCATTCTATTCCAAGCCTTTGAGAATAGCTAGAAAGACCTCTTGGTGGTCCAAGTGGGAGCAATTTTAAGAAAGGAAGAAAAGCTACAAAGGTATATAATTTCTTTCCTTCTTCTCTAATTCATTTTGTATGATAATGCATATTTAATCCTAGGTTGTTACATGCATCTAGATTGTAATTTCGATCCTCTTTCGTTTCCGCTGTGCATGTATGTATGAGATCCTTCATACTTGAGATTTAAATGGAGAGATGATTGATTTTTTTGCTAGGAATATAGAAGAAAATAAATAAAATATCCTAATTAAATGAAGGAAACATCAATTTGAAATTTCTTACATTAAATGAAGATCAACTGAAATTAATAAATAACAAAAATAAAGTCAAAATTTTGAAATGATGTCAATAAGGCAAGAATTAAATATTTAGAAAACTTCTTGATGAGACAATGTAATTAATGACATTTCAAAAAATAAAATCCTTATATAATTAATAGTAAATCCGGAGATGATATATTATTTTTTTATTTTAAAATATTATAAAAATTAAAAGATAAGAGAGATTATCAAAAGGTTAAAAATGTCCCAACATGTTAAAATCTAATTATAAAATATTATTAAATTTTAGGATATTTGTGAAATATTAGTTATATAGTTAATTGAATTCCTAAATCTTTTTATAATTTTTTAAAAAACCTTTTTATAATTAAAAAAAAAACATATATATATTGAAATGCCTTGAATATGTTGTATGACATATTTAATTATTTATGGTTGTCTACGATTATGACCCTAGAGTTTAGAGAATGACACTATATAGATTCTCTAACTCTAGAGGGGCCACTATTTTGTATTCTGTAACATTCTCTCTAATAAAATTGTTCTCCTTTTATCTTGTAGATGTAGCTAACACACTATTGGTAAACTGCGTAAATCTGTGTATTAATTCTTCTCTATTATAATTTTTTTTTGCCTTTTTAAGGCTTTTAATTTTGTAATTATGATAGCTCTATCAAGAAGACTTTTATCTGATCTTCCCTTGTACTTTCTCTTATTAATGAAACTCCTTGAAGTATCATTTTTCTTTTCTTTTCTTTCTTTTTTTTTTTTTTTAAATGGTTTTTATCAACTACGATTCACTCTTAATTAAATTAATTATGAAACAAGATACATCATCAACCACACTATAATTAAATTTATACTTGATTCTAAGGTACATGGAAAGCAGCCCTCTCATTTTCTTAAGTACTCTTGGGAAAGGAGTTTGGCTTTACTTCTCATCATAACATATACAAAATATAATGAAGTTTTGGATCCATATCTATTATCCAACATTATGGAAGATCAGTAATATTTTCCATAAACTTGTCGATGGTCATAATAGATTGGTTTCTACCATAATTATATGCCAAAGGTACAGCTCTAGCAATATTGAGAGAAGCCTGAGGGAAGTTGGTAGGAAAGAGATTGGAAAAGAGGTGTTCTTTATTCAGGGTCTTCCATGCCTCAGAAATCTTCTTCTTAATATGTTGTTGTGTGCCTTCATAAGAGATGTTTGGATGTTCCTTCATGTAGTATTCTGCATACGACCCATCGCGCCCCTTTTGCTTCTCATCCTATACGAAACTAAAAATATTTAAGTCCACTATACCTCAGGTTCCATTTCTATTGCTTAACCATTTCATTTTTTGTTTTTGGTTTTTAAAAATTAAGTTTATTTTCTCCCAAATTTCTTACAATGATTTGTATTTTTTCTTGAGTATAAGAGTTGAAGTTTTAGCAAAATTCCAAAAACAAAAATAAGTTTCTAAAAACTAATTTTTTATAGTTTTTAAATTTTTGGTTTGGTTTTCGAAAACACGGATAAAAAGTGGATAACAAAACAAAAAATTTAGAGATGAAAGAAAAGTTTTTAGGCTTAATTTTTAAAAATAAAAAATAAAAAAATAAAATATTTATCAAAGCCTTAGCTAATGTTATTCATCTGAAATCAATGTGGGAATGTTGTAAAACCCCACAAACAAGGGAAAACATTTGCTGTGACGACCCAACAAGAAAGCTTTAGGAGTTGCCCAACGTGGATTTAGGTATGTTATCCACTTTTACTCAGAATTTTATGCTTGGTAGTTTTTATTTTTACCTAAAAATGGGGAAATATTTTGTAAGGACCATAAATGGATAAATAAATAAATATATATATATATATATTAGAGAAAGATATGATATGCGGATCAAGAGGTGCACTAGAGAATCTCAACTAAGTTGGCTCCTATGTGGCACCCCTATCATATCTCAACTCCATTCATTCAAATACATGTACCATGATCTAAAAAACAAAAGTGCAAGAGAGCTGGAGAAAAGCCACAAATAAGAAGGGAAATATAGATTACATAAAAGGCACTCAAATTCAACGATATCGTGGTAGGATTATAGCTCAAGAAGAGCTTCAATCTATAACACCAACTACCCACAAAGTTCGGATACTCCCACAACTGCCCACTAAGGACCATCCATCTTTTAATTAGCATTAATTAGTAAGTAAAAAAATTACTTTAAAAAAGAAAAAAAACATTTTTTATCCCTAAAGTTTGAACAATATGTTAGTTGGTAAGGACTTCAGCATTGAGTAAATAAACCATAATTTTTAGGAAAATCTTTTGGTCTTTGGGTGTGAGTATAATACGTCAATATAGTCTCTAGGTTTCAAGATCTTACACTTTTATCACTAAGATTTGATTTAATCCTTACAGTTACATCCCTGCCCCTTTCCTTTCCTCCAGCTGGGGATACCGAGGGAGTGATAAGAGGAAAATATGTGTTTTTGTTATGATTATTAGGTGAAAAAGACTTGGGTGCATCCCAAACCCATCTTTTTGTAGCCTATCTAATTATTCATAGCAAATTTCTTTCTTCTTTTTCTAAAATATATTTTATTATTCGTATGCTTTGTAAGGATTGCAAAAAGATAGGTACAACCAAGGACACATCTAAATATTTCTTTTATAAATAAAATATGTCACTTTATTTTTTATACCATGTTAACCAACAAGAACCAAAGAACCCCACCTGAAATATTTCTTAAACTTTAGCGATAGAAGTATAAGAGTTTGAAACTTAGGGACCAAACTAGCCAATTATCAAACTTCGTAAACCAAAAAGTTAAAATTTCGAAGGAGAAATAGATCTAAGACCAAATTTGAAGAAAGGGTTTTGTAAAACTCACCTGAGCATTTCCCATATCATCCCAAAGTCGTAGTATGATGGCGCTGGACAAAACAATATCTGAATCATTGTCTAAGAGCTCCACAGTTTTGTTGGTTATTTCTTGCCCTAACAAGAAAAAAGCACGTACAAGAATAGCATGGACGCCGCTACTCACAACTCCATTCCTTAAATATTCTTCAGCACTTGGTGAGTGACCACAACTCAACCATTCTGCTTCCACCAAAAATGCTTTGCATAGTTTAACCCACTGCATGCATTCAAAAGTTATTCAATTCGTCGGTATTGGATTATATGCTAAAATGAACACTTGCCAAAAATATTAGCAAGGGCACTCTAAAACTATTTGAGTTTTTAGGTTTAAACAATAATGTATTTTGAAAAGACGCAACCATTCAAAATTTGTGTTGGAAAGACGCAACCTCTTTTTTTTTTTTTTTTCTTAATTTATTTTATTCAAACCGCTGTTAATTGTGTTTTTTTTTTTTTTTTTATTTATTTTATTCAAACCGCTGTTAATTGTGTTTTTTTTTTTTTTTTTACATTTTTTCCTTATTTTTTTTTTTTTTTTATTTATTTTATTCAAACCGCTGTTAATTGTGTTTTTTTTTTTTTTTTTACATTTTTTCCTTATTTTTTTTTTTTTTTTATTTATTTTATTCAAACCGCTGTTAATTGTGTTTCTTTTTTGTATTTAACATTTGATCCTTATTTTTCTTTTTAATGAATTACTCTTATTTGGAACTCTTTTCTTTAACCCGCCACAGCCTTGTCTCCCTTTTTTGTTTGTCTTTAAGATAAAAAAGAATATTCTTATTTTTTGTTTTTAAGATAAAACTGAAAATTAATTTATATTTTCTTAATGTCTATTAAATAAATTATTTGAAACAAGTTGTATTGTTTCAACCATAATGTTCTAATGTTCTTAATGGTTAGAAACCAAAAATGTATTTTTCGAAAAAAAATAAATTAATTTTCACTTTTTATCTTAAAAGACCAAATATAAGAACGTTCAGACAAATGAAACAAACGAGAAAAAATAGTGTAGTAGCTCTTCACAATAAATAAATAAAAGGATGAATAAATGGGAAAAAAAGATCAATGCTAAAAAGCAATTTTGAATGGTTGCGACTTTTGAAAAGACACTATCCGAAAAAGGCAAAATTGATAGTTTCCAAAGTCCTCTAATTTTTACTAATATTTTTTTCAAGTCCCCATTTTAGCATTAATTAAATCCGTTAGTTTCCAATATTATAAATTTGATCTGAAAATATACCGCTTTTCTCAAAGAACCCATGGGATTCCAACCATGCTTCTTATAGACCATGAAGCTTAATTCGTTGGTAACTTGGAGTAGATATTTGAAACAAATTTGTATGCAATTTGGTAGACTTTCAACAGCAGCCAAATCCCATCTGCACGTGCACAACATTTATATTATTGCAATAACATATATAGTAATAAGTTAAAGTGTAATATGTAATGAGCAATTTCATATAATAATTAACAACAGCGATTGTTGCAGTTTATTCCAAACCTATTGACACCTTATGTGAAGAGAGTTCATCAACGGTCCCATATACATCAAAAAGATCTATCAAAAAGATAAATAAGAGAGATGGATTTTGCAAGTTGGATTCTTTGTTCTGAGAAGCAAGGATCTGGAATACAAAGCATCGAGCCGAGGTACCATTGAATCGGATGATTTCGGGCAAAATTCAACTCTTTCACCAAACCACTTTCTCTCCACCATCTAACAAACATCAATATGAAATAAATATTTTAAGATAAATTATACTTTTGGTCCCTTAGATTTGGCAAAAGGTCAATTTCATCTATATATATATATATATATATATATATATATATATATAATTTTACCCTCTAAGTTTAGGATATACTATTCTAATTGATCCCTGGTGGTGACGTGGGAGTGATGACATGGTGTGTTTTACAATAAAAAAAAATGGTGATGCATGTGAACTATTTTTATTTAAAATAAAAAATAATAAACCTTTTTTCCTCTCCCTCCTTCAACCCATCTCTTGTCGTCATTCACGTGGCCTCCAACCATCATCGTTGCCCAAATGGTGATGTGAAATGAAGAGAAAAATGAGCATTTGATCTAGTCATTCCATATTCGGACAAAGTTCTTGACGACGGCAATAATAGCAACAAGGACAAGAGAGATGGAGAAGAGATTGAATGTAACACCCAGGTTGAAGATTCTAATAGTAACGTCATTCTTACTTGTTTTGAACAGCATGTTTGTCTTTACTCACTTACCAGAGGTCACCTATCAAAGGATTGCTCTAAGTTAAAGTACGTTTCACTATAAAGTTTTTCTAATTGAACCACCGAATATAAAGGTACACTTTGTTGGTATATGTAATAACTTTTAATTCTTTTAAGTATTTCTTTATCATACTTTCATATTCTTAGGATCCCTCTTATTCAAATGTAATTTTGGTTTATTTGTGTTTCCCTCCTAAACTCGGGGCATTAATTAAATAAGGGAGAGGGGGTTTAACAAAAATAATACATCACCACATTTTATTATAAAAATGCCATGTCCCTACATCAGCATCTCCCTTAACTATTATTTCATTGATTTAGAGACCATATTAAATGATTTTCTAAACTTCAATGATTTTGGATTTGAGGTATGATGAAGATGCTGTGGATGTGTCAATCTAGTTAAGATATCTTAGTGCATTTCTTGATGATCTCACTATCCTATAGTTTCTTGTTACGTAATGATAATTGCACGATTTTGAAATTTAAAGATGAAATCAACTTGTTATATAAACCTCAAACCAAAAATGTAACGTACTCAATATTTTATATTAATTAGTTATTAATTATGGATGACAAAAAAGGGAAAAAAAAAGAAAAGAAAAGAAAAATGGAAGACTTACTTTAAAAATAGGGCAATTTCGTTTTGGCGTAAGCGTTGAGTTTTTTAAGAAAATCAGTTCTTGCAACATCTTGCAAAATGTTGAGCCATTTGTTTGTCCATTGCTTATCTCCAAAATAGTTAGGCACCATAAATTGTGGGACGCTTCTATGATGAGGATGGGCTAAAGTGTTCAGCACGAAAATGGCCGAGGGTTGATTATCATTTTGCACAGCCCATGCTTTTAGGCAATGCCTACTGAAATTTTCAGCTTCTTCAAGAATTTCATCTCCATGAATGCATAGCTGGGAAGCTTCATATAAACTTGTCAGTCCGTTCACATCTTCTTTTAGCTCCTCCTTGAACTTTCCCTTCTCATTTAAGAAAATTTTGAACACATCTGTTCAAACAAATAATCAAGCTATTTTATGGATTACTAACCGACTACTTAAAATTGCTTTCATGTGTGAAAGCTTAGAGTTTAAGTTGATAAAATTAATTATTAGTTTGAAGTTTTAATTTTTGTATAACAATCATTTCAAATTTATGTTGTTTATATAGAATTTTTCTTTCTATGATTGCTCTCAATTGGAAGGCTTTTCTCTAGTCTCTCCGTTGTATCTTTTGCTTCTTATTGTGTTGGTCCTCTGTATATTTTCTTTTTGTGAATGAGATATCATTTTTGGATTGGAGCATGATGAGGGTGCTACCGATATGTCAACTTAGTTGAGATATCACGGTGCACCTACCGATCCCTTCTTCCATTAGTCTTTCAAAATATAGAATTTTTCTTTCTTCAACATTTCTTAATGTTCTCTTTAAAAGTTTTTTACTTTTTCTCACCTTTTTTTTGTCTAATTTTTTCTCTCTTATCTTTGTTCTCTTTAAGTTTTTTCCCCTCGTTCAAACATTTTTCTCTTTAAACTTTTTACATCCCTCTGATATTGCTTTGGGTTATGATGAAGGTGTTAATAATGTGTTAACTTAATTGAGATGTTCGAGCGCATGTACCTCTTGATCTCTTTTGTCTGATATATTTCCATAAAAAAAAAAAAGGAAAAAGAAAAACTTTTTACATCCCTCATACTTTTTGTGAGCTTGACTTAGTGGTATTGGCATGTGCTCCATTTCTAGAGGTCAATGGTTCAATCCCCTACATTAACAATTGTTGTACTAAAAAAACTCTTTTCTTCATCTAAAAATTTTTTCTATAAAAAAAATTCTTGAACAAAAATTTGAAGAAGGAAAAATGAGAGATAAATAAAATTACGAAGAGAAAGAACAAAAAGTTCAGAGAAGGAAAAAGAATAACTTTTCAAACAATTTCAGCATAAAAATGGAAATAAACAATTTTTTTAAAAGTAAAAATATAATAATGGTGATTTTAAAAATCAAATCTATATCAATCACTTCAATAAAAAAATTAAAAAAAAAAAAAAAAAAAATAATTACCTGCATCCAAGTTTTTAACATAGAAGTGGTCTTTAAAGGGTCCAAACAAGCTGTTTTTCTAAAACTCACCAAACAAAATGAAGTTTATAAAGAGTGGAATATAAACCTGCAGACACAAGGTATACTTGTTGTCTCAAAAGTCGAAAAAGAAGGGCAGCTTTGTGAAGATCTATATCTCCATCAAAATGGTTTGCATTTATAAATTCATATTGCCTCTTAAGAACAGCTTCAATCTCCTCTTGAAATTGGTTGTCAATGCAAAGCCGTTGGGCTGCATCAATTATTTCCAAACATTCCCAGCACAAATCTCTCGTTTGGCTTAGTGCTTCCTTTATAATCTTCACTTTATCCGCTGGAGTTTCAAGCCCAAATTCCTCCTACGCATCATCATTTTCAATTTCCAAATAAATTAGATACACCCATATCATATAAAATAAAATAATAATAATAATAATAATAATAATAATAATAATAATAATAAAATTAAATGAAAGAGAGAGAGGAAGCAAAATCAATCAGCTAAAATTATAAATACAAATTTCAAATTGTAAACTTTGTGAGGAATTTTTGTTTGAGATATGAATATTTTTGGGCTGGGAGAAGCAAGGAAGGGTTGCGGATAAATGAGTTGGGCCATAGATATGAATATATATTATAAAGCTACAAAATTAAAGAGGAGAATTTTTATTTGCCACTAAAATTTCAAATATTCCTCTTGTATTTTGATGGACATGAGACTGATGATATGATGATAGCGCGTCGACCTTAAGCCTTCGTATGCTCTCTTATAGACTATGAAAATTATTATTGCAGCAGGTAGCATGGGCCATATAACACGTGTCATTACTATGAATTTGGCCTTTCTTGAAGGACGAATTTTTTGTTTTCTTGATGGTCATAAAAAGAAACCATCAAAAAATCATAATTTAGATGTTTTAAATTATTATTTATTTAAATTTACATTTTTTAATGGTCTTAAAATATCAAGAAAGGTTTATATTTTTCTTGATGTGCATGTACATCAAGAGAAATATTTTTCTTAATTGAAAAGTACGAAAGAAAAGCCCAAATAATGAATTCCCGGTTTTTGGATTTGTTGATGGTAAAAAACCATCAAGAAAATTTTTTCTTGATGGTCATTACCCATCAAGAAAAGGGAGAAGATGGACATTAATTAGCCATCAAGAAAAACCCAAAAAACACATTTATAGAAGTTATGTTTTAGAAATTAAAAACTTTACTGCTCGCAACCAATATTAGAAAGACAAATAAATTGTAGATTTAAAGTTCATAAACATAATTTCAAATTTCTAAAAATAAAAAATTGAATAGTTATAAATAGGTATAGCATTCCAAACTATTTATTTGTTAATAAATTTGAAGACTGAACAAAATTAATTTATCATTTGTGTGCGTTTTTTAGACAATGAGTATAATAAATTTGAAAACTTTTTCTTGATGGTCATTGCCCATCAAGAAAAGGGAGAAGATGGACATTAATTGGCCATCAACAAAAACAAAGCATCTCAAAACCGATCATTTAATGATGTTTTTAAAAACTCAAACATTTAACAGAAATACAAATGTTGTATTTTACTAAGATTTGATTTAACTTTTATCTAAGATATATTTTATAATTCACCGAACCCTTATGAAAAATATATTTTAATGATCATTTGAACAAAATCACAATATAAGGTCAAATTTGCCACAGTTATCAAAAGACAGGGTCTTATTTGACCGAATTAAACATTTATACCTAACACAAAGTTCAAGATATAATTAAAATGATTTTCTCTTTCGTCAACAAAAAAAAAAAAAAACAATTTTTTTTCTCTTGTTTATTTTTTATTCGAATTAAAGATAGTTGCAAAAGTTAGTTCATGATACATACATATATACATATATATATTTGTTTGTTTGTTTGTTTGTTTTTAGTACAACAACAAAAATGAGAAATCAAACCTTCAATATGTAGGGAGAAAGATTATATCAATAACTCTTGATAACAACTTTTAATTTTAAATGTTGTCTTGACGATAGTTAACATTATTATTATTATTATTTTCGAAGAATCAAAAAAAGACTCTAAATGGTAATACTGTAACGACCTGACCCTTTAATAACTAACACGTCACTACGTCATGCATGACCATTAATGAATGCGTTGGAAACTAAGAGACACAGTTTGGCACACTTTGGATAAACTCGGTCAATTTTTAAAACAGTTGAACTTCTTGATATTTTATTAAATCAAACATAGAGGAAAAATACTTTAGCGGGGTACCCCTTAAATATTTAGACAAAACCTCAAGAAAGAAAATCTGAACATAACAATAAACAAAACAAATAATAAACGGTCCAATGTGTGCAAATACTACCATCCTACGACTCCTGTACGCTATACCCTAGGCTAAGGTGCAGAAGCAGTGTCGACGATCCATGGTACGATCACGGATTTCCCCGGCCATGCGCCTGGCCACCATGCTTCTTACTTGAGAGAAAAACATAGAAAAGGGGTGAGCAATTATGCTCAGTAAGGGGCCCACTACTGGGCCTAGCTATCACCATTTTTGTCGTGTGCACCCGTGTACCCGGCATAGGCATAAGCGTAGGCATAAACATAGGAAGCGACCCGAGGGTACGCAGTGATTACATTTGTAACATGAACATAGGTGGTGATCCTGAGGAACACCCTTCATAACATAGTACATTAGGGGTACGGGGCACGACAAGTGAGGTAACCTTAACATGTCATGACATATCTAGTTCATCGCAGAGTTTCACAGAGTCATAGGCACATAATCATACGTACATTGCATAGAGCTACAAACTTGGCATATCGAAACAATCATAGCATTCAACACCAAGGCAAAAGTTACACAGCGATATTCAATAGTTCAATAACACAATTAGATATTAGGCGTCACTAAAGCCCGGTAGTAAGTCCCTTACCTGCGAGACTTAGCGAAACAGCGAGACTCAGTGAGACTTAGCGACTCCCCTACACTGCGGCAGTGTGCTACGAAAGCTGTGTCGACGTGTCGCGGAGAGGGCTGAGGCGACACGGCGATGAAGACTATGAGGATGCGGCGAAGTGTGGACTGTGACGATGCGGCAATGGACTGATGATGTGGCGAAATGCGGGCTGTGACGATGCGGCGATGGACTGATGATACGGCAATGGACTGAAACGTTGCGGCGTGAGGACTATGATGGTGCCGTTACGCTGAAAGCTACGATGATGGCGATGAGGGCTGATGACGGTAGCGATGAGTATCGCGATGACAGCGACAGAGAGGGCTGAAGATGATAGCGGCAATGAGGGCTGAAGATGATGGCGACTGAGTGACGAGGAGTTGTGGGAAAAAATGGCTGCCGAAAAGGGATTGATTCTTTTTTCCTTCTTTCCCTTTCTTCCCTTCTCCTAAAAACGCCCCTGCAGTCAAAACTCACCAGGAGATCTTTCCTCAACCGAACGCTGACTTCTCTTAATGACCAAAGATTTCCAAACCCCCCTTCACGCTCCCTCCGCCTGCATGATTTTTTTGTTATTAAAATTATTATTATTATCATTATTATTTATTTATTTATTTATTTATTATTATTATTATTATTATTTAATTTTAATAAATACGAGAGAAGTGGTTTACCTAAATTTTCGGCCGTTACAAATACTCTCCCCATGTCACTTTATTTATCCTAAAAATTATGGGAAAAACCAACCTTTTCCTTTCTAAATTTGTGGCCTCTATATCCACTATTTATTTCTATTTTTTATTCTATGCTCTCTAAAATTTATCTCCCAATATTTTATAATCTATATTTATAAATATATTCTCTTTCTAAAATGTTTATATATTTTCCCACTTTATTCTATATCTAATATTTTTAAAATATCGCCAATTTTTTTATCTTTAGAAATTGTTTGGAGTACCACTACCAACTCAGTTGGGCTGAGATAGTATGACATAGATTTTGTTTTTGTAAATTTAAAAACTTAGAATATTATAATGATATAGAGTGTGCATAAAATATTAAATAGAAAAAACAATTTTTAAAATTTAAGTGATAATGAAATATTAACTAAAAAGAAAATAAAATAGAAACTCTCTGGTTTTCAAGAAAGAACTCTAAATTTGGAATAAAATTTGGAATATTTGGGATAAAATTTGATATGTACCCAAATTTAAATGAAATCTAGGTAGATTTGGAAATATCTATATTTTTAACGTCAAGGCTAAATCTTTTTATCATTTTGAAGTAGAAAGCATAAAATAAGTGGAGAATTAGATTTCCCTCTTTTTGAAAGAAAAAATCTGACTGAAAACCCTAAATTAAGTAGGACTTAGATCAACTATATAAATTGGGTCGAAACTACACTTCTTTGGCTTCAAATCACATCACAATCAGCGAAACTGTTATCCACCTTCTGAATTTGGTCAGCCTCATGACTCATTAATTGCTATCAAATTTTTTGTTGGTGAATTTTCTCAAACTGGGAGTAGTGGAGTCAAAATTTACCATTCTCTCCCATTTATCTTTCTTCCTTATTTTATGAACATTTTTTTTCTTCTTTCAGTTTCAACCCTTTCTTTCTTTCTTTCTTTCTTTTTTTTTTTTTTCCTTTTTTTCTTTTTTTTTTTTTTCTCCTTTTCTTTCTTTTTTTTTTTCCTTCTTTTGCAATCTTCTTTTTTTTCACCCCTTTCTTTCTTTTTTTTTTTTTCTTCTTTTGCAATTTTTTTTCCAACCCATTCTTTCTTTTCTTTTTTTTTTTTCCTTTTTTTCTTTTTTTTTTTTTTCTCCTTTTCTTTCTTTTTTTTTTTCCTTCTTTTGCAATCTTCTTTTTTTTCACCCCTTTCTTTCTTTTTTTTTTTTTCTTCTTTTGCAATTTTTTTTCCAACCCATTCTTTCTTTTCTTTTTTTTTTTTCCTTTTTTTCTTTTTTTTTTTTTTCTCCTTTTCTTTCTTTTTTTTTTTCCTTCTTTTGCAATCTTCTTTTTTTTCACCCCTTTCTTTCTTTTTTTTTTTTTCTTCTTTTGCAATTTTTTTTCCAACCCATTCTTTCTTTTCTTTTTTTTTTTTCCTTTTTTTCTTTTTTTTTTTTTTCTCCTTTTCTTTCTTTTTTTTTTTCCTTCTTTTGCAATCTTCTTTTTTTTCACCCCTTTCTTTCTTTTTTTTTTTTTCTTCTTTTGCAATTTTTTTTCCAACCCATTCTTTCTTTTCTTTTTTTTTTTTCCTTTTTTTCTTTTTTTTTTTCGTTCTTTTGCAATTTTTTTTTATATTTGTAATAGCTGGCAAAATAAGTGGAAAAAGCTAAAAATATAGCATATTTTAAAAATATTTGCATATATGACAAATATTGACTAGTCAATTTTTGAAATTTTGTGATTTCCAATTTTGTCCTTCCTTGTTTTGCAAAACTTCTTCTCTTTTTTTTTATTATTATTTTTTTTCTATCTTTTGTACTCATCTCCTCAATCTCCTCATATTTTCTTATTCTCTTTGTTTTTTTTGTCCTTTTTTTCCTATTTTTCTTTCATCTCCCCAGTCTTCTTATATTTTCTTCTTCCCATATTTTTTTTTTCTTTTTCCAATTTTTCTTCCATCTCCCCAATCTCCTTATATTTTCTTCTTCCTTTTTTTTTCCCAATTTTTCTTCTATCTCCCCAGTCTTCTCATATTTTCTTCTATCCTTTTTTTTTTCCTATTTTTCTTCCATCTCTCCAATCTCCTCATAATAATATAAATCTATCAGTGATAGTAACATACTTTTCTTTTTCTTATTTTTCTTCCATCTTCCCAATTTCTTCGTAATAATATAAATCTATCCGTCATAGCCACTAATATACATATAACTTAGTCACTCAAAGAATTATATCCTTGATTGAAGGATTCACTGGCTATCACTCATGTTTTTAAATGTTAAAATAGAATTCACTAAATATTTGTGTATTGGTAGTATCCATTATTAGTGATATTAGTGATAGAACTTAGATCAATCTGTCATATTTATGTATCGATGATATCACACTTAGGTAGATATTAGTGATAGAAGTCTATTATTGATAATCATGATAAAAGTTTCTCAATAATAGTCATTGATAGCTTTGCGTGTTAATATTTCAAAATTGATTGTTACTAATAAAAGTCTATCAGAGATAACCACTAATATTTTCTATCATTAATAGCTTAATCTTTGATGATTTTCTTCCACAGTTAATAGTCTATCATTGGTAGCCAACTTAGTGGAATTAATTAATAAAGTTGAATCTCAAACTAAAGTGTAAGTGGCATGCCTAGAAGTTATCACTAATAGCATGTTATCAATGATAAAAGCTATCAATGATAGCATGTTATTTGATGGTAAAAATGAATGAAAAAAGTTATCTCTAATAGCATGTTATCAATGATAGAAACTATCATTGATAACCATGATATACGTGATATCAATGATAGAACTTAGGTGATATCCTTATATCGATGATATTAATGATATAAAAGTTTATTACATTTGATGAAAGTCTATCATTGATAGCTACTACTAAAAGCTATTGGTGATAGCCAGGAGCCATTAGTGATATGACTTAGGTACATATTAGTGATAGTCACTTATAAACCTCTCATTAATGGACTTCTATCACTTATAGCTTTAAATGTTAATCTTTGAAAGTTGATAGTTTCCTTTCAAAGTTGATAACTACTTATAAAAGTCTACTATTGATAACCACTAATGGTCTTAAGTGTTAATAGTTCAAGCTTGATTCCAATTGATGGGTATCAATAATAGCCACTACTAAATGATAGCAAATTGAAATTTAATATTTCAAGTGTTACTATTTTAAGGTTGTATTAATATTTCTCAAATTTAAAGCTATCATTGATAGCAGTTATAAGTGATAGCCACTACTAGCTATCACTGATAGTTGCTATTAGTGATAGCTTTCAAGTTGAGAAAATCAGAAGAAGTGTGAAATGGCAGGCCGAACATGGGCTTTTTAGTCATTTACCAATATGACTATCATTGATAGTTGCTATCAGTGATATCTGACGCTAAAAGAAGAAAAAAAAGAAAGAAAGGGTTGAAACTTAAAGAAAAAAAAAAAGATTGCAAAAGAAGGAAAAAAACAAAATTGAAACTGAAAGAAGAAAAAAAAATGTTCATAAAAAACGGGGGAGAGGTAAATTTTGACTCCACTACTCCCAATTTGAGAAAATTCACCAACAAAAAGTTTGATAGCAATAAATGAGTCATGAGGTTGACCGGTAAAAGAAGGGAGAAAATCCAGCACAAATTCAGAAGGTATAGAATAGCTTTGCTAGCCGTGATGTGATTTGAAGTCAAAGAAGTATAGTTTCGACCCAATTTATATGGTTGATCTAAGTCCTAATTAATTTAGGGTTTCAAGTCAGATTTTTTCTTTCCAAAAACGGAATTCTAATAAGATTTGAATCCAGTTATTTTATGCTTTCTCCTTCAAAATGAAAAAAGATTTTAGCTTTGACGTTGAAAATATAGATCTTTCCAAATCTACCTAGAATTCATTTTAATTTGGGTACATATCAAATTTTATCCCAATCATCTAAATCTTAAGTTTTTATCCTCAAGCCAAATTAAATTGTGGGTAAAATCTCAAACTTATCTCAAGTTAAAATTTGGCCATATTCCAAATTTTATTCCAAATTTGGAGTTCTTTTCTCTAAATGAGAGAGTGAATATTGATTTAGAAACCCGGCACGCAGTTCCCACTAGTATCGATCCATGGCTCCGAAAAACCGAAAAAGGGAAAGTTATATCTTTCTTTGACTAATCGCTCATTCAAAGTCTGAAGATATTTAAAAGCTTTCTCATGAGACTCTTATTCTTCTTTTTCTTCTTCTTGTTTTCCAATTTTTGGAGATCTTCTTCCATAGGTATATACTCCAACCCAAAAGGTGGCTCAATTGCTTGGACATGAATTGGCTCCACGATTCCTTGGTGACGCCGGCCAAGTCTTGATCCGGGGAGGTGGCACATTGATCAGAACATTTCCCTTATTTTCTTTTCTTTTTAGTTAATATTTCATTATCACTTAATTTTTTTTTAAAAAAATCTATTTAATATTTTATGCACACTCTCTATAATTATAATATTCTAATTTTTTTAATTTATAAAAAAAAAAATCTGTGTCATATTATCTCAGCCCAACTGAGTTGGTAGTGGTACTCCAAACAATTTTTAAAGATAAAAAAATTGGAGATATTTTTAAAATATTAGATATAGAATAAAGTGTGAAAATATATAAACATTTTAGAGAGAGAATATAGTTATAAATATAGATTATAAAATATTAAGAGATAAAATTTAGGGAGCATAGAATAAAAAATAGAAATAAATAGTGGACATCGAGGCCACAAATTTAGAAAGGAAAAGGTTGGTTTTTTCCATAATTTTTAGGATAAATAAAGTGACATAGGGAGAGTATTACCATTTAGAGTTTTTTTTTTGGATTCTTCAAAATAATAATAATAATAATAATAATAATAATAATAATAATAATAATAATAATGTTAACTATTGTCAAGATAACATTTAAAATTAAAAGTTGTTATCAAGAGTTATTGAAGGTTTGATTTATCATTTTTGTTGTTGTACTAAATATATATATATATATATATATATATATATATATATAGATCATGTACTAAGTTGTGCAACTATCTTTAATTCGAATAAAAAATAAACAAGAGATTTTTTTTTTTTTTTTTTGTTGACGGAAGAGAAAATCATTTTAATTATATCTTGAACTTTATGTTAGGTATATATTTTTATTATACATTTTTAATTCTGTCAAATAAGACCCTGTACTATGATAACTGTGGCAAATTTGATATTATATTGTGATTTTGTTCAAATGATCATTAAAATATATTTTTCATAAGGGTTCGGTGAATTATAAAATATATCTTAGATAAACGTTAAATCAAATTTTAGTAAAATACAACATTTGTATTTTTGTTAAATGTTTGAGTTTTTAAAAATATCATTACATGATCAGTTGGAACCAATGAAGCAACAGAAAACTAAAAGATTAATGAAGATGTCAGTGATACTATCACTACTTGATGACATGTTTATAGAAACTATCACTGATTTCAAGCTGTCACTAATTACTTCTATCTTTGATAACATGCTATCAATGATAGAAGCTATCACTAATAACTCGAAATCAGTGACAGAAGCTATCACTGATAACTTGAAGTCATTTTCTATGTTATTAGTTAATTATTAGTGATAGAAGTTGTCATTGATAACATAATATCAATGATGGTTTCTATCATTAATAGCATGCTAATAATAAATAGGTAAATAAATAACAATGATAAAAGACTTACACCAGCAGCTTTGAAGATATTGTTGTTGATGTGTTGCCAATCATTAGGTTCTTGAGATTCCCATTGAGCAATTCTTGGCCCATCACTTTTTATTTTTCTTGCAAATCCAATAGTAGGGTTAGATAGTCTTGTTATCACCTCAAAAGCCCAATAAACCAAGGCAAGTGGAAATCCTTGTAAGAAAATTGAAGATTGTTTTTTGATGACACCCTTCTTAAAAAATTCTATAGTAAGTTCAAAAGACACCCTTCTCCATGGATAAGATCTAAATTTTTTCTCATCATCCAACATCTTTAGATGCTTCCAACTTACTTTGTTATGTCCTTGTGTAGGAATTAGGAAGCTCTCTAAAAAATACAAGTTGGCAAGTTTGACCTTTAGATCAACGGGTATATTGGCATCAGAACCTAACAAATTAAAGGTAGGTTGAAGCTCTCTCCTTACAATTTTTGTATTTGTCTTAAAGAAGAAGTTATTAATGGTGTTGTCCATTGATTCTTTTTCACTATAACTAACACCATCTATAGGGTAGTCATCACATTTCAAACCTGTTATTAAACAAAATTCTTTAAGGCCAAATTCTAAAATGTGCCCTTCTATATTAAAGCCCAAGATGTTTTGTTTTGTAGTCATGCATTGCCTTCTAATCAAGTGTGATATGAGTTGGATGGGCACCCTTTTCATTTTCATGTCTAAGAAGTGCCCAAAAGGACCTTCCCTAAATAGTTGGAGTGATAGCTCATCTAGAGTTCCTATATTGGATATAACTTCTAAAGTTTAGGTAGAAGCTTAGTTTCAATGGGTTTCTCCATTTACTTTCAGGAACAATTAATGCATGCTCCTATTTATATAACAACATAAATATAAGAAAAAACAACTAAAAATGTATAAATTAAAAAATATTATTAGACTGAAAACAAACAACAATATCATTGATAACTAAAAATGGACCTTGAGCTTCTTAGGCTTTTTTCCAGATGTTGATTTTGATTCTTCCAGTAATTTTCTCTTTCCCTTCTCCATTTATACTGAAAACAAACAACAATATTATTGATAGTAGCCTATTAGGGATATCACTTAAAAATGCTATGAGTCGTATCCTTCTAATGTTATATACTTCTAATGATACTATTAGTGATAGAACCTATTAATGATAGTAATAAAAGAATATCACTGATAGTAACTATCACAAATATAATTGATAGCATAATTAAAGAAACAGGAAATCACATATGCTATTAGTAGCAACAATTGATAGCCCTAATAAAACAATCAACAAATATAAATCCATTAATGAATCACTATTGATATAAATTTTCTCTTGGCTCTCTCTCTCAGTCTCAGTTCTCTCTCACATAATTCACTCTCTCTCGATCTCAGTTTCGCTGATAGCTCTCTCTCAGTCTCAATCTCGCTATAGTTCACTCTCTCTGAGTCTCGGTCTCTCTGATAGCTCTCTCTCAGTCTCAGTCTCGTTGATAGCTCTCTCTCACACAGTTCACTCTCTCTCAGTCTCGGTCTCACTGATAGCTCTCTCTCAATCTCAGTCTCGCTGATAGCTCTCTCTCACACAATTCACTCTCACTCAATCTCAGTCTCGCTGATAGCTCTCTCTTACACAGTTCACTCTCTCTCAATCTCGGTCTCGCCAATAGCTCTCTCTCACTCAATTCACTCTCTCTCAGTCTCGTTATCAGTGATATCCTTTAACATTGATACATCACTATTGGTACAATCAGCAAGAACAACATGCATAAAAAGAATCGATAGGAATCAACTTAATCAGAAGCCATAATCGACATCTAAAGCCCTAATTTGAAGGAAATCAATGAACTATCAACAAATATTATTTGAAACTACTTACACTGATTTTGGAACAAGAGTTGGTAGAAATAGACAATAGCCTTGTTGAATGGAAGAAGAAGGGAGGAAGAAGAAGAGACGAAGAGGAGAAAAATGAGGTGCGCGTTTTGAATTTGTTGTGTTTAAGCAAAAATTGAAAGTAAAGGAATCGAATGGGTTAAAATGGGCTATGTCTTTTTTAGTCTTTTCAAACTTTTGGGCCTAAATTTGTAACAAATTTACAATTAGTTTTGGCTTGTTCTACGGGCTCTAATATTTTTGGGCTAGGGCTATGGGCTATCTATGCAAGCACTCCAAACAAATACCCTTAAGAGTACTTTTGATTGTTTGGGCCTAATATTGGGCCGAGACTAAGCATTCGTTTTCCAAGGCCAGATTTGGATGATAGAAAAAGGGGAAATTAGACTTCATGTTCCATTTTGAAAATTGACCAAAAAAAAAAAAAAAAAAAACAAAAAGGGAAATTTTAATTTGATGCATGTGCTTCCACTTTTTCGAAATCCTCAAATTCTACTTCTTCGAAATTTTGAAATGCTCTTAACACTATCTTATATTACACTACACTGTAATTAAATTTTACTTTTGAATATTTAAATTTTAACAAATAATTAGATAATAGCTTACAAAATCATCACGATTTGTTTGAATCTTAAATGACAAAACTGCTGAAAATATTTACAACTAATAGCCGATAGACGGCGATAGACAATAAAATTTTGCTATATTTATAAATATTTTGATTCTTTTGCCATATTTGAAAAAAGCCCTATATATATTTTAAATCTCACTTTATAGGTTTTTTCTTTTTTTTTTTTTAAAATGTTTTTTCAAGTCTCATATTATTCTTGCCGTTTCGATATTTTTTAATTGAAGTGTAATATAATTTTAATAAAAAAAACCCTTCAAGAAAGAGGGTTATGTCAAATATGGTTTGTTGGATCTCAAATTATTATGAGGCAAAAATCTTTAAAATGGAAAATGAAAGATTTAGAGTGTGAAAATTTAATGATTCAGAAATTATATAGTTTAGATAAAATCTTTTTCTAATACCAATAAAATTTGGGATTGTATGATTTTAAAAAAGAGGTATTTTTAAATAAATTCATTATGTATGTTCTTTGGAGTGCTTTTGTAATGTATTAATTAAATAAAAAATCTATTTGCTATTTTTTCCAAACCTGAAAATGCATATTTTGCTACTTTTCAAAGCAAACCATTAACAAATGCTATTCCACTTGTTAGCCTTAGAAAAAGTCCATTCCACTATAAAATGTTTAGCCATTCTAGAGCCCAAAAAAAAAAAAAAAAAAAAATTGATTTCCATTTTTTATTATTCGAAATTTACCCTTATGGAAACTATATTGCTAGTTCAGTACTTGTTGAGAGTTATCCAACACGAGTTAAAGTCCGTGGGTGGACCCAAGCCCATAAAGTACTAAAAGAAGCATAGAAGAATGATGTCAGAAAAGGTAAAAGTAGTGGCCTAGGATTTTGGGCTGACAAAATAAGTTGGTAAATACACTAATTGAGAAGTAACTAAGTTGCACTCGATCTAATACCCTGAAACCTCATGCATCGAAAATAGCTTTAACATCGTCAGTGTTACACGTAAACAAAGGTGATACTTACCAGAATAATAGTAGTGGCAAGATCGAGTCGAACACAGGGAACCGAAGATAATTTCTCTAGTGAATTGAAAATAGTCCTAAGTAATCGAAAAAAGAGGTTTGAAATTGTTTGTTGCGAACAAAATTGAAATGAATAAAAGGGTTGAGATTTATGTGAGAAATCTTAGCTTGGGTTAGAGCGAAATTTTCTTATTCAAGTACTCGGTCATTGAATTCTCATCACCATAATATAATATTTGTTTATACTTGACCGAATTAATTAGAAAGGCTAACTAATTGTCCCAAAAGTCTAATTAGTCCAAATCAGATCGATGATAGGCATGCAAATTCAAATGATCCTAATTACATTAAGAGCTAAGGCAAGTCAAGTTGAATATCTAGTTTTCAAGCGCCTAGCTAAACATTCTTTCAATTCAATCCTAGGTTGGTTAGAACAATACTCTTCTTTATAGAATTGCAATCTAACCTAATCTATCGCTTTCTAGAGATCAACATAAGATTAAATGTCACGTATCAAGCACTGATCTAAAGCAATTATTGTACAATCCACACACGTTCAATAATACGACAAGAACCAATAAATATTAGAATTGACTATAACAAATTCAAACAAATCAAAGTTCAAATTCTCACAAAGTACTTGAAAAAGAAGAAAACCCCGAGAAACCCAAGCTAGAAACGATTACCTTAGCCCATTGTCGACATGCCAGTCGATGGGAGGGAGTTTAGGTACAAGAACAGATGAAAAGAATGTAGAAAATTGAGAGGATTTGAGTTCCAATCAAGTGGTCTTAGTAGAATTAACCTAAAAATCGATAGTTCATATTTATATGCAACCGGAGCGTCGCAGCACTGTCGCCAATTCTTCCACGTTTCGTCTTTGGAGCGTCACGGTGCTGCATACTTTGTAGGGATTACGTGCTCTTGAGAAATAGGACAGCAGCGCTATGCCTGTAGGGGCAATATCATCATTTCAACCTTCTCTTTCCCGAATGATGCAATTAAGCTCCTTTTTTGCCCGATTTAGCTATGTTTCATTGTGAAGGCCTCGTTTTACCCATTACGTGTTGAAAACCTACAAAATAACCAAATAGACACTTAAAGCTAAAGAACAATCTTGAATTAAGCTGAGCAAGATAGCACATTTACAGTGCTATCACCTAACCTTAATTCGTATGTGCTTATTTAAAATATAAACTCTCTTTACTAACTTAGGTATCAGTGTGTGGTAGGTTTGGCGCCACACTGAAAGACCTCGTATCTGCACCTTAGCTCGGAACTAGACTATGAGAAGGGAGCCAATAGTCAAGCCTACAAGTGCTCGCAACGTAAAAAAAATATGGACGAAAGTTCGAGTGCCAATGGTATTTAGTATGTGTTTTGTTGCCGCAATATTTCAATAAAGAAATCACCGAAGGAAGTTGTTTTGATCAAATATCAATTTTCTTTTTTGGGAATCAGAAGAGTTATAACCTCTTTTTTATTTTTTTTATTTTTTTTTATTTTATATAAGTTATATAAGTTGAACAAACCTCAACAAATCGACAAAAGAAAAAATAGAAGTTTCAATCACTTTATATACTCTAAATAAATCTTAAATTTAGTTGATATAATTAGTTTATTCTTTAATTTAAAAAAAAAAACAATATTATATTATATTTATCAATTTTTTCACCCTAAATTTAGTATTGAAGTAATTTTAAAATAGTTGAAATCATTTTTATTGTTTTCAAAATTACTATAAAACACATTTTTAATCCTTCCAAATTAATTATGATATGAAAATTATATTTAAAAGTCTAAAATTAAATATTAAATTAATTTTATGATTGTTTTCAGATATAAAAAAATGAACCAGAATATTTACAAATATAGTAAAAGTTTACTATTTATTTGCGATAGATCGTGATAGATTGCTATCTGTGTCTATCATAACACAGATAGACACAGATAGTAGTCTATCACGAGCTATCGCAGTCTATTGTCAATAGATAGTGATATTTTTCTATTATTTGTAAATATTTCTAATAGTTTTTTCATTTAAAATAATTTTTATTAACTTTAGTGATTAAACAAGTAATTCAAACATAATAAAAGTAATTTTAATAATTTTAGAAAATCACTTAAATGGGATATACTTTTAATGAAAGTTCTTATTATTGTTTAGTTAATTTAAAAAAAAAATTAACTTCAAGTCCAAATTTAAGATTTATTGCAAGTATATAACACTAATAAATTAGATATTTGAAGGTTGATAGACGACTAAAAGTGAAGGACCTTTTATTGAAATATTGTATTTAGTAAAAATAATTAGAAAAATATTGTAGTTTGCAAACTATTTAGGAAAATATGGTAGTTGGGAGGAGAGAGAAGATTGAAAAGTGGAAAGAGGCAAAGTTCGAGACCTCAACCTTCGACCAAGGCAAAGGTCGAGACCTCAACCCTCGACCAATGCGAGCCTTCGACCAACGCAAGGAGGCCTCAACCTTCGACCAACGCAAGACCTACTTTAACCAACGCAAGGAGGCCTTAACCTTCGACCAATGCAAGGCCTACTTCGACCAACGCAAGGTCGCCTCAACTTTTGACCAACGCAAGGTCGAGGCCTCAACCTTCTACCAAAGCAGACCCACAGGTGGAAACTTTTGCAGAGATTCCGTCCACCGCAGGTATTGTCGCGTCATCGCAGAGAATCGGCCGCAGGTCTCGTCGCATCGTCGTAGAGATTCCTTGCCGCCGCTGCCGCTGTCGTTGCTGAGTGCCCGTGACTTATGATCGAGGGTTCAACCCTCGACCAAGTCTCTTTAAATGTCGCACTGCCCTCTTCTTCCTCCCACTATTTCTTCTTTCAATTCCTTGCTTCTCCTCCTTCTGAATCCAAGCAGTTCCTACTATTTCCTCTCATTTTCGCAACTTCTCACAAATACTCCATTTTCTCCAAATTTTCTCCCTATTTTTTTTTTTCTACAAAATTTGATCTATCAAAATATTCTTTTTTTTTTTTTTCCAAATTTACGAGGTTTGTAAATTTGATTTATGAAATATATATTTTTTTAAGATAATATAATTTTTTTTCTCTATTCTCATTCTATTTTTTTTTTTAGTATTTGTTGCTATTTGGAAAGTAAAGATCAATCATTGTCACTTCGAAGAAGAAAAAAAAGTAAACTATTGCTGAATTTGTAAGTTACCATTTCATTTTCTGATATTTATATTATCCTTCGTTACAAAGACAGGCACCAGACAGTTAGAGATTTTTTTCGTTAACATTTCTATCATGTAACCAATGTTTTAATAATAAAATGAATATTTTTATCATGTGCTATCACTATCTCACTCTCTCTCACTTTTAAGTCCTAATTTATTTGCATGTTTTACTCGATAAATATATAATTTGTTTTCTTCTAGATCATGGCTTTAAACCCAGGACCGATTGATCCCGATGTTTTATACGATCAATCTGTTCATCGATCAACAAATGTATGGCAAGATCGGACTACAGGCGAGATGTGCTGTAGACGGCGTAAGGCAGTTGTTTATCGTACCATCTCACTTCATCGTCGCATACTACCACTTCTGCGTGCATCAGGCTTTTATAGGGTTGCCAGACTAGGATTCATTCAATTACACTGGCACCTCATCACTGCACTTATTGAGAGATGGAGACCAGAGACCCATACATTTCATGTGCCTATTGGAGAAGTCGCTATCACGCTCCAGGACATAGAAATATTATTTGGGTTACTTGTCGATGGTGAGCCTGTTACCGGGCTAATACATGACGATTGGCTGCATATTTGTCAGATGCTACTCGGTGTGACCCCACCTGCAAATAAAATTAAGGGATCAAGGTTGAGTCTAACATGGCTAGGGACACAATTTCCAAGACTTGATGATGATGCAGACGAAGAATCTGTCACGAGATACGCAAGAGCATACATACTGCAGATGATGGACGGAAGTCTGTTTTCTGATAAATCAAGTCACTTCGTGCACCTAATGTTCCTTCCACTTTTAGCCAATCTCCATGAGGCGAGACGGTATTCTTGGGGTGGAGCGTGTTTGGCATGGCTGTATAGACAGCTATGTAAAGCAACAAAACCTGATGTTCGTGAAATCGTTGGACCTCTGATATTGCTACAAATATGGGCTTGGGAACGATTTCCAACAATGGCTCCACAACTCTGACATGTCAACCATCATCAATTAGCAAAACGAGCCTATGGTTCTTGGTATGTCATTTTAATTTAATTTAGCTAATATTTTTTGTGACTAATATAGTTAATTTAAACTTAAAATATTAATTTAATAATATAGGTGGAGAGACCAATTTTGTGTAACTAGGTCAGCTACACATGTAGTGAGTCAATATATATATATGTTTGATCTGCTTCAACCTGATCAAGTATGTGAATACTAAACCCAAATGAATTTTTTATAGATATTTTTTTTTTATATACTTGTATTTAATATTTTTAATGTAACATGTTATGTTTCCGATTATTTGAGAGTCTTACAAAGCTGTTATGAACACTTTGCCCAATTTTTGTACGAGCGGTCAAGACATATGGCGGACGATGAGCCCACTCATATGTTTTCACATTGGAGAGTGGCATCTTCCTGACAGGGTAATCCAACAGTTTGGTTTCAAATAGGATGTCCCATCAAAGTGCAATACTGAACTCCTACTACATGACATTGACCTGAGAACTGCAGATTGGTCTGAAAAAGTTGCACATTTGGTAGTGCGACGACACTATCGTAGAAGGTTTATTACAGTCGGCATTTTAGTTGGGCAATTCGATAGGGGTGCAACTCAAGATTACATCCTTTGGTATAATAATATTACGAGACGCTACATTACTCGTCTGGGAGCAGCTTTGAGTCATATGGTATATAATCAAATATTGTCTAATTATTTTTTATTTAAATTTATTTGAAATATTATCTAATTGTTTTGTAATTCACAGAGATCGAGCAATAGTAGTCTTCGTGATGTTGCAAATGATCCAGATCAAGTATTTACTATATGCAATAATAATGCAAGTTACATGGACGAATTACACTACATGTACGATATACCTATTGCACCTCCACCAGTTCCTAGGCATAGGGGACGTGCTCGAGCAGAAGAAGATGAGTTTGATGCGGTTGACCATAATGTGGAAGAATTGCTTCCTATGATGCAGACGCAAACGCAGAGCCAGATTAGTTTTGCTAGTCCAATGATGATGCAACCAGCCTTTGGTTCAGGATATTATGATTCAGAGGCCGGGTCGTCGTCTTCATACAAGCATACACATGGACACGACGTCTATGAAGCGCCTGCAGAGGTATCAGAGCAACCAGATCCACTAGAGCAACCTAGAGTGCAAAGTCGACGACGCCAACCAGCTCGAAATCAGCGACATCCGTCTTGTGGGACACATTGAATTTTTTTATTATTACTAATTTTAGTAGAAAAAAATAAATTGTTGTATTAATATTGACACTTTAACTTTATATTGGTTGGTTAGTGATAAAATATATGTTTGTTATTATAACGGTTTTTAAAAGAATATTAGTTAAAATAATATTATTAAAGTATAATTCTAAATAATTTATAAAACCACAATATTTTTTTAAATTTATTAAAGTATAATTCTAAATAATTTATAAAAGCACACTATTTTTTAAAATTTTTCGAAGTGGGGAAGTGAAATGGAAGGTAGGGAAAAAACGATTTAAAAAAAAAAACCCTCGACCAAGCCAAAAAAAAAAAACAAACACCATTCCCCAAATCCCAATTCTCAATAAAAACTAGAATATTTTCATAAATATTTTAAAAACTACAATATTTTCCTAAATAATTTATAAAACTACAATATCTTTTTAAATTTTCTAAAAGTGAACCAATTTCGAAATATAAGAACCAATATGATTTTATACCTTCTTTTCATTACTTTGCCGAACTTCAATTCTACCAAAAGAGAAAAGAAAACAAACGATCAACGATGTGAGATAAAAAAAGCATGTCCCACAAGATGAAGGATATTAATCCATATCATTACCGAAACAAATCCATTTATTAATATTATAGTTACAAAGTGGAGGAGAGACAGAGAGAAAAAGAAATTACAAATCATCAACAATTTAATGCACAGAAAAACCAGATCAATATCAAACATCTTCACACCCGTTGAAGTCATTTTGATTCAACCAAACATACCCATGAGCAGCCTCCCCTTGGAACTGTCTTTGATAGCCATAAATAGCATTTCCATCTGGATATGGATTATGGCTTCCAAATAGATAATCCGCCGCCGTCTGCCACTGGTTGCCGTAATTCCCATAGCAATAGCAATGGCCATGGCAACGCCCACAACCGTTCTTGGGTTGCCTACAAGCTGTTTGTTTTTTTATCCGTGAGAGACATGGCCAATACCCAAATAAACTTTCACAAAGATCCATCGCTTCCAGTCCGTACCCGCTTGGAAATTGATTCACTTCCCTTCCATTTCCATACCCAATTCCCAGATCTGCCAATTGAATCGCTTTAATTTCCTCAATTTCTTCAGATTCAGAATTCATGTCGCTCTCACTCGAAGAGCTGTCGTTAACTTTTTCGATCTGGGTCGGTTTGATTTCACTCGATGGCTTTGTTTGTTTTTCGATTTTTCCTTTTGGTGCTTCCTCTACCTTGGGTATTGTGGAGATGGGAATGGCGGCGGCAGTACTCGGCGGTGAAGAAGAGGACGGTGGGTAACAAATTTCAGTTGAAGGTGGAAGGGGCTTACCGTAGGTTTCAGAAATGTCATAGCCACCGCCGTAAGGGGTTGGATCGTACTCTTCAAATTCTGTCTCGTTGAATTCGGAAACAGAGTAAGAGATCACAAATTGAGTTGGCACCTCTCTGTACAAATCAGGGTCGTATTCGATTACTTTTGGCAAAGTGAAACTCGATGCAGAACAAGCATTGGCCGAGTAGCTAATTGGATAACCATAACCGCCATGGTCAATGGATTCATGTTCGATCAATTGGGGAAATCCATAGAAATTGGATGTGCAGGAATCATAAGACTGTTCGAAATAACAAGGAGGTGGGTAGTCAAAGAGATTGTAGAAGGTGGGTTCGTTACTGAATTGCGAAATTGGGGGTTCTGTTTGAGCAGAATCGTAGTGGGAATTGTAGAAGGCCATTGTAGATCTGATGTTAAGCTGATGAAGAAAATTGGGGTATCTTCATTTGGGAAATTTGTTTCAACGCCATTATCAAATGCAACCCAAGTTCTTGTAACCACATAGCGCTTATCTAATTGGGATTTTGGTAGCGAAAATGAATGCCACGCAACATTTTTGCCGCAATAGTCGTGAGTGGGGGTGTTATAGGACTGTCCTTTTGTTCTTTTGGGGTGTCATGGTTTTATCTTTATGATTACGAAAGTTAATTAAGATTAACAACTTGATTAAAGAAGTCAAGCTAAACCACCATTAAGCATAGCTCAGCCTGTCTCTTCATTTTTGGCCTTTGTTGTAGTAAGAAAAGAGTTCTTCAGGTTAAAATAAAAAATAAAAAAATAAAAAAAAAATCGGTTGACAGGTAAAAGAAGTACATAGTGTGACATTGAAGCCATGCTTAGATAATCAATAGCGATAGAGATCAACACTAATGACACCAAATAAGAGGTGGTTGATGTTACGTAAGAACAAACGTTGATGTGACTGGAAAAGAATCCTAGGGGCAATAAAGCATAATATTTTTTTTTTCTATTGCAAATTTTTTAATTTTAATTTATTAGTCTCACATAATTTTTAATTATTTTCATGCTAAAAATATCGTTTTAGTCGGTTCAATTATAGTCATTATACTTTTAATGAAAAGTAATTACATAGAGCCCTATTGGGCCTAAATGAAAAAAAAAAAGTTATTTTAAATGACAGAACAATATTTGCAAATAATTATAAAATATTACGATTTATCTATCACAAATAAATAATAAAATTTTATTATATTTGTAAATATTTTGATTCATTTTTTTATATTTGAAATTAATCTAATATAAAATTGGTATCCTTTTTAAAATGAATAATTTTTGCCTTTCGCATATGACATTACTATGTAAAGCTACCCCTTTAACTCCAAATACATATTTCTTTTTTCTTCGTTTTACGACTTTTTTTCTACTTTTTCTAAGTTTCTTCTCTCTTTTTCCTTTTTCTTTTCTATGTTGTTTTTTTTTTTTTTTTT
>QLSR01000429.1:922628-951256 GCA_031780015.1 Citrullus colocynthis | reverse complement strand
TAACTTTCTTTTCTTCTTCTCTTTTTTTTTTTTCTTCTTCTTCCTTTATTTGTTGTGTGTTTCTTTGCATCAAACACTGAGCATTAAGCATTGAGCATAGAGTAAACTTTTGAATCGAGCATAGAGTGTACAACATAGAGCATACAACATCGAGCATCCAGCTCGTGAATCGAACATCAAGTATTTAGTAATGGCATATAACATAGAGCATAAAGCGTAGAATTTAGAGCATCAAGCATCAAGCATCATGCATCAGGCATCGAGCATCGAGTGACGTTCTCAGTTGCAAACGCATAGGTGGTTCTAGGTCAAATCAGTAAATTAACACGTTGCTGACACAAGCATAATGCCAATTTTCATTCAATTTCAGAAAGGTATCCATTTTTAATTTAGGCCCCTAAAAAGAGGTCATTCGTACAACGAACCTTTTAATTGTCTAATTTTAGTCATTATACTTATAATAAAGGCTTATCCTTACGTTTTAGATCTAGTTTATATATGGTCCCTAGATTTCGAAATATTACACATCCCGTTGTTAAGTTTTGATTTCGGTTTTAATTTAGTCCATAGTTTCAAAATGTAAAATTTTACCTTGAGATTTGAGTTTTGTTTAATTTGATCCATATGTTTCAAGATTTATACTTCTAACCTCAATTTCTCACTAAATACGCATTTTCCGTCTTTAGTGTTAACATCTATTTATTAATTTAAAATAATTAACATAACTATAATTTATTAGGGTTGTTTTTAAATATAGAAAAATGAACAAAAATTTTACAAATACAGCAAAATTTTATTGTTTATCTGTGAAAGATTGCAATAGACTACTATATGTGTCTATCTGTGTCATGATAGACACAAATAGTAGTTTATCGTAATCTAACACAGTCTATTTTGCTATTATTTGTAAACATTTTCAACAAATTTTTCATTTAAAATAATTTTTTAATTTATTAAGTTTCATTATTTTCCATAACTATTTTAATTTAAAATTTTACTTCATAATAATTTTAAATTAATTAATAGACATTGAAGCCAATTACCTAAGGTGAATATTTAATAAAAAAAATAGAGGTTAAAAGTGTAAAATCTTGAAACCTAGGGACCAGATTGAAACAAACCTCAAATCTCAACGATAAAATTGTAACATTTTAAAACCTAACAACTAAATTGGAAAGAAAATAAAAACTTAATGACTGAATGTGTAACATTTTGAAACCTAAAGCCTAAATAGAAAATAAACCTAAAACCTATGCACCAAAAAGACATTTTTCCCTTTAATAGATCTAAAATTGACTTCTTTCTTCTAGTTTATTGTTAATTTTTAAAAAAAATTTGTTATCTATTAGCTTTTTTATCATAAATTTTGAAAACATACTTATATATGGTATTTCCTTGCATGAAAATTATGATTATAAAGTATAACAACTCAGCCAAGGGCATCATCATCAAGTATATCAACAGTATATCAATAGTATATCAATAAAGTATATCAGTCAAATGTATCAACATTATGAAAAAGTGCATCATTATCAAATTTAGTAATAGTATTTTACTCAAATATATCAAGTTTATCTACAGTATAAATGAGTTAATTATTGATAAATTTATCAACAGTTTATCAGTCAAGTACACCATATTCGAGTATATCAAGTATATCAACCGATTGTATCAAGTTTATCAGTAGTATAAACAATTGCATGATTGACAAGTATATCAAGTATATTAGTAAAACGCATCATTATCAAGTATATCAAGTATATGAGTCAAGTGTATCAGGTATATATCATTAGTGAAGTCATTTGCGACAGTTATATCTTTTACATGTGTGTTGGGCTGTGTTTTTGTCAATTTTACAAATAACAAACATGTAGACTATAGACCCTTGCAAGTTTCCCTCGATAAAATGTAAGTTGAGATAATCGTTGTTATACCATTTATTCTTACTCATTTTTTGATTGGATAAAAAAACTAAAATCATTGTTATACCATTTATTTTGACTCAAAATATATATTTTGAATCTTTGGTATTATTTACCCAATCAATTTTTACATGTTAATTGTCTCGTCAATTCAATTAATGATATAAATGATGATGCAATACATGCATTTCAATTTTTCATATGATTTGTCAAGTCAAATTTCATTTATCATCTTAATGGGAAAAAAAAAAAAAAAAAACTCCAGTAATTTTGTTTGGAATAATTTCAAAGCTGGGGTTATAATAAAACTTTTCAAAATTTAAGATTAAGAGAAGAAATTTTGGTTAATTAAATTTTGCAATCTTATTACAACAAAAGTCATTTTTATTAAATGTAACGACCCGAATAACAACTATCTAATCGGACCATTACTCAGTGCATGCAACAACTCGAAGAAACGACACTATGCAGAATGGTAAAGAAGGACTCATGTTTTTCATGAAAATTTCTACTTGTTTTAATTCAAGAAATTGGCGCAATAACAAATAAATGAAATTTTGGTTCGGGGTACCCTTAAGGAAAACAATAAAATAAGCTTCATAGATGAAAATCAGCATAAACGAATAGGGAGACGAGTCTCAAAACAAAACTAGACAGTTGGACAAAATTTCATAAAAAGAAAACATGCAAATCTAAGCGGAAGCTGCTATGAGTCCCGTAATGCCATCAAGCTTTCTTCCTGTCATTCGCCGGCACATTCCTTCCTTTATCTGAAAAATACATAAGAGGAAAGGATGAGTAATTTTATTACTCAGTAAGTAACCCTACTACCGGGGTCAGGCTAGGCACCTATGTCCAATAAGTGCGTCAAACATGTGAGACATACATATCTATCATACATCATATTTCTATAAGTAAATGGTTAGACCCGTCCCACCTTTGATCATTGGTGCCCACAAACCTCTAGTGAGTCCCGAAGGAGACATTTACCTCTGGTGATCCCGAAGGAGCACAAACCTCTGGTGTACCCGAAGGAACACAACCTCTGGTGAACCCGAAGGAACACAACCTCTGGTGAACCCGAAGGATCACATCCTCTCGTGAACCCGAAGGAACACAACCTCTCGTGAACCCGAAGGAACACAACCTCCTGTGGACACCCAACCAACGTAGGGGAGACACCACTACTCATCGTACATAATCAATAAAGTTCACGATCATTCCATCACATGGATCCATACGCTAACAGTAAGGTTCATAAACGTTTAACAGCATAGGTTAATACACTAACAGACATATATAACTTAAGACACATATAACTTTAAGACGTGGAAATAGCATACAGGCATAGTATCTCATAAATGGCTCTAGGAACCTACTACATCATGGCAACTAAACATATGGCTCGAGGGCGGTTCAGGTAGTAAGATTACTTACCTTGAGCCTAGGTCCAAATCGCTAAACGCATCGTAATTCCTTGCAAATACTCCCAAAGGATGGTTTAACTCGGAGTTGCCGCACATAGGTGCCAACTCTTTAATTTGTGCAACAATCTACACACTCCAAGAGAAAAGTACACTTAGAATTTCTAAATCCACAAGAGTAGCCAAAAAAAAAAACACCAACGCCTTACCCCAAAGACCACGACTCCGCCACGCCGCACAGCACCACCACAAAGAGCAAACCCACGGCGGCGGCAAGACCAACATCAACGTCGGCTGTTGGAGGAGGACGGCGGTGAGGATGCAGAAGAAGAAGAAGCCGGAGAGGGCGGCGGCTTGCAGATCAAAACCGAATGGAATCCAAGATTGGCTTAAATATATATATATATTCTTCCTTAAATTCTCTTTCCTTGACTTATTTAATTTAATATTCCTCAACCCATCAAATCAAATATTTTCCAATCACCACTTAATAATTTATTTAACCAAAATATCTCCTAATAAATCAATTTCCCAACTTAAATTCAATTCCAACTTATCCTTATATTTTCTTAAAGTAATTAAGTTCTTAAATCTCACCCAATTTCAAATCTTCACGCTAAATCCAACTGGTAAATCTCCACCAAATAAATTCAATTTTCCACTAATTGAATCAAATCCAAATCTTTTATCACTATTACTTTAAATTGAATTAATTTCTTAACATAATCCAAAATTCAAACAATTAACCAAATAATTCAAGATAATTAATTTTTAAAAAAATAAATTACTTGAAAATTTGGGATATCACATTAAATTTAGGGCCAATTACAAATTATTATGTCCATAAATTAAATTTTTGAGATAAATATATGGCAAACTAAAAAAATGTCAAGTGTCTCATTTATGGCCATCTAATCACAACGATTAGACTTGTCAAATTCAATGGTGATTAAGCCTAACCCACGATCCATAAATTTTTCTAATGACCTGAATGGACATGAAATTATTAATTAAATCGGGTCGAGTAATTAAAATCGTTCGGGTCTAAAATTCAACCTAATTTAAGTCCATGTTGAAAATTTTGGGCTAAATAAAAGATTGGACTCAAACCGAGTTTTGGCCCATATCCAAGTCCAGTTAGGCTCAAAAGCTATAATTGGGCCCAAGCCCACCTAAAACCCATGAAACTCTATATTTGCTCTTTATTTTAAGGAGATTTTTGAAGAACTCAAAGTTGAAGCTCTTAAGACCCAAAGATTGAAGCTTTGAGGATCTAAGGAATATAACTCATCTAAAATTGTAAAGATCAGATGACTAAAATAAAGCTTTAAAGCTTTGGAAGTGTGTAACTAATCTCTTGAAGACTGAAGACTTAAGAGACCAAAACTTCTCTTAAGTTCTTGAAGACTTCAAAGTTGAGTTTCCAATAAGACATGGAAGGAAAAAAAAAAAACTTTCTTCAACATTCGAGAGAAAATATAAAAAAACTATGTATTAGAGAGATTGTATCTACTATACTAAAATCAATACTAATACAAAGTTCATTTTAACGAATTAAATAAATTTATTCGAACTATGTAATTGAAACATACATCAAAATCTAAAGATATATTTTGCCTTATTTAACCTATTTTCATTTAGTTCAACCAAGCTGTGATTGGATAAGTAACACACCAGATTTAACCTATTTTCATTTAGTTCAACCAAGCTGTGATTGGATAAGTAACACACCAGTTGAAGGCTGTTGATCTATATTTAGTTATTTTTAAAGTTTACCCATTCAAATGTAAATTAAAAATCGTGTGTTGGTTTCTTGTCTTTTCTTTCCATCTTTCTTTCTTTCCCTCTTTTTTTCATTTGCATTGGCGTGAGTGGCAGACAGAATTTCCAGCACTAGTTTTTTCCACTACCACATCCCTACTCTTTCTTTAATTAGTACTTGGATAGTTTTTCCAAGTTTAATTTTGGTGATTAGATTAGTACATCTTTAACCTTAATCAAAGTGCAAAACATGGGACAATTACATTAATTATGTACATCTTTTTGAAAAGAAGCACTAGTTTTTCCATTCTTCCTAAAATTTCAAAGTCTTAAGGAAAAAAAAAAAAAGTCAAATAAACAACCCACATTAATGGTCATTTAGCACAACTTAAATATTTCTTAAGGGACCATTCAACTAAAAAAGTGTACCCAAAAAGCTTAAAATATCAAAGCTTTAATTAATCAAATCGGGAGCAATATGATGAAACTATAACCTAGCTGGCTAGATTCGGGATTACATCAACAATTTTAGAATCTAAACTAATGTAATCACATGGATTAATTAAAAGGGTAACCATGAACTAATGAATTAATTTTGATAAAGTTGAAGCAAAAGTTGGTAAAAGAATATTAAAACTTGAAGAATAAATGACATTAAGTTTTAAGGAGTGATGGTTGATATTAGAAGGGTCCCATAAGGATTCATCCTTTTCATTAGTTCCTATCTTGTTTTTGTATTTGTAATTGGGTCACTTCATTGTAGACCAAAAGCAGCCAATGGGATGATAATTTTAGGGGCTTTTAAATTTCTTAGGTCCACTAATTATGAATAATCAAATCGTTGCCTTTGGTTGAAATACTAAATGCTAATCATAATCTTCTAGACACTTATAAATCTACGTTGAAAATTAGCTTTATGCTAAAATTCATTTTAAAATAAACCTATTGATAAGAAAAAGAAAGAAAAAAAAAAAAGAAAAGAAAGAAAGTTCTAGTTGCATATGTTCCAGAGAAATATTTGATTGATATAACAATAAAGTAAATAAAAATAAATAAATACATTTGTGTGGTTGAAAATCAAAATTTCAAGCTAAAAAAATAATTATAAATGTTTTATTCATCAGACCATGCTTAAATGGATACGAAAGTAAAAGTTAATAAAAGGAAACTGATGAAATCAAACTAACTGTAATTTCGAGAAAAAGACGTTAATGGGGATATTGTATTCATCATGATTAGCTTTAGTCAACTTTGGACTCAATTGAGAGTTGACCTTATGAGCTGAACTAATTTATTATGGGTCCTACTAGAGATATCCTCCAACATTCAGTCATTTTTTCGACACATTTTTTAGAAAATTTTCCTCCGATATTCAGCGTTTCTTTGACAAATTTTAACAATTTTTTTTTTTAAAAGAAATGAAACAATAGTAGGTCTCACGTGATATAACAATATCTTCATCCAATACATCTACTTTGAAGAAATATTTAGTATTAGATGCTAAAAAATGGATCAACCGTAAATTTATTTTACGAGAAAAAAATCTTCTATGTGCTTGCAAGACAAATGAGATTAAGCACCGATGTGGTGTCAAGTCACACACATTTTGATGTTCAAGTCTCTTTCGAGTTTTGTGAATAACTTGACAATAGAAAATAGTGGGGTATTTAGGCGTACCTTCGGCCAATGGTTTAGGTCTCTTATGTAGAATAATAAATTGTAACTAACTGTCACTCAATGGATGCGTTAACTTGATGACCAAACTTAATTACTATAACGGATGCATCCACTCAAATTCTCAACACCTCCTTTGTGGCATATGCCCATTATGAATCTGGATTCTCAGAGATTCCTCTAAACTCTATTAGGCTCATCTGGGTTCCCACTAGGCTCTCCTAGGCACTATGAGCTCCTTCACTAAGTTCTCAGAGCTCCGTTGGGCTTTCCTAGGCTCTTTGGAGTCTCATACACTAGGCTCTCAGAGCTCCCTTAAGGCTTTCCTAGGCACTCTATGCCCCTCCACCGAACTCTCTAGGCTCCTTTGAGGTCCCCCATTATGTTCTCCAAGGCATTCTGGGCTCCTTCGCTAAGCTCTCAGAGCTCCCTTTAGGGCTCACCTCATTAGTCCTCTCAGGTCCTCTAGGCTTACCTATCCTCTCCTAGGGCTCACCCCATGGATTTCACTAAACTCTCCTAAGTTTATCTTCTGAATCCTATAAGCTTCTCTAGACTTACTTCATGAGGTCCTCTCATAGGCTCTCGTAGACTCATCTCATGATTCCTCTCCTAGGCTCACTCTATGTGTCCCACTGAGCTCTCCTAAGCTCACCTTATGGGTCCTCTGAACTCCAATTGGCTCTCTCCCCATGAGTCCTCTAAAGTTCTATTAGACTTTCTTCATGGGTCCTCTCATGAGCTCTACTAGGCTCATCATGCTTAAGCTCCTCTTGGCTCAGGCTCTTCATGCCTAAGCTTCTTTAGGCTTAAACCCTCCTAAGTCTCTCGTGCCTAGGCTTCTCTAGACTCATGCCCTCTTAATCTTCTCCATACTCAAGCTCTCACTTAGGCTTCTCAAGGCTCATGCTCTCCTAGTCTTCTCTAGACTCCTCTCAAAACTGTAGGTCTCCTATCTATCTAGATTCTTGGACTTGACTATCTTGATAAATCTACCCATAACACCTAGTATGGCCTTAGTAAATAATTTCTTCATTAATCTTTCAAGTTATCACCCACCTTACAATTATAAATGCCATCTAATGAAATTAGCTTTTAATATCTATCAATTACGTTATGTTATGGAGTACATCTTGATTATGCCATGTTTCTATCTTTAGTCTTAGTATATTTTAATTTTAGAAATTACTAGGGTAATTTATTTCTAAATAACCCTTGTGTTTCTAACATATCAATATAAAGTTTTTGAAGAAAAAAGAAAAAAATTAGGATGAGCAAAGGAAAAAGTATATTTTGACTTTGAGGGATAAAGGGGTGTTCCAAAGTGGTGACGTTTAAAGAGAATAAATGAAAGAAAAGGAATTTCAGGAAAGCCGAAAATGACAAAGGAGAAATTCCAAATTTGGGAGTTAGGAATATGGCTGTGATCCCAAATTTCACTCTATATTCATCGTTAACAATAGGGAGGTATCTTAGCCCCCTTGATTTGAGTTAGAATTCTGAGTTTGAAATAAAAATTTGAAAACAAATAATTTTAAGGCTAGTAATACTCGTCATAAACATAGTTCATTTACAACTTCAAAGTTATAGATTTGATTCCCCAACTTCACATATAAAAAAAATGGCTAGTGAGAGTTGGGAGAGAATCGATATTGATGAAATTCAATTCTCTTATTTTATTGAATTATAGTGAAATTCAGATATTGAAAATAGGCTTTAAAATATGAGAATCATGTATTCAACTTAAAGCCTCTGAAAAAGAAAATACATCAATTATTGTTGAGTTGAATTTACTTTGACTATAAAATATTAATTGCTTCGCATGTTTGCTCACCCATTCAAATTTCAATTCCAATATCTAATATCTACCTTACAATATCTTATATCTACCTTACGTTTTACTTTCTAAAAAAAAAAAAAAAAAAAAAAAAACTAATACAAATTTTATATATATACACATATAACTTCGTTACTTTGATTCCTTAGAACCCAACTTACGTTCATTGGCAGAGTTTTCATACAAATAAAGTAGATCTTGTCGAAATAAAAGGAAAATGAGTCCAACTTAGATGTTTAAAATGTGCAAGGTCCTAATTTTCTTTTATAGAAGTATTGATAAAATGTTGTTGTTAAAAGGATATTTATGAATTGTTTTTAAAACAAAAAATTTAAAACATATATCTAAGAAACATTTTACACTTTTTAAATGAGTAAAATACTTGTTAAAGTATAGTAATGTTTTACTATAGGCATGTTTGGATTAACTTAGAAAGATAAATATTCTTTCAAAATTCATTTTCATTTAAACACTTTTGATAAAAGTAAAGACATTAATGACTTTCAAAATCTATTTAGAGTTGTTTCCAAACACTTGTATTTCTTTCAAAATGACTTATTATTTTTTTTTTAAAAAAATTAAACACTTGATTTTTTAAAAAAAAATTAAACACTTGAAAAGGTATTTCAAACACACCTACATTTTGTTGCTATTATTTTAATATTTCATTGATTTTGTATGATGTAATGGAAAATATCGATTCACCTCTAATTACTGGTTAAAACACATTATATTTTATAACAAAATATCTTTTTTTAACCAGATAATAAAAGTCGAGAGATTAATAGACACATCCTAATATCTCAACTAGATTCACATTTTGGCACTTTAATATGTCCAAAATATTAAGGTTAAATCTTCACTCAAATGTTGTGGAAGTTAAAAAAAAATAATAATCATGTGTTTTGAATAGGGCCACTAAAATTTGGTAGCTATTTATTTATTTTTGTTATTATTAACTTTTTATTGCAAAAGGTGGTATAAGATTGAAAAGCAGGACTCTTTCTTCATTTCGGTTGTCTACTTTGTCAAAAATTTAATTATAGTCACCGGGAATCTTCTATTGACTAATACCAGCAGGAGTAAGTATTTTTCTTTGTTAATTTTCCTCACCAGTCATTTCATTCATATAAAAAAAGTCAACTTTTCAAGATGGTGAGATCAGATACTATAATCTCAGATTAAGGATGTTAATTTTCCCTGTTTAGACAGAAAATGGAGGAGAAAGTAGAGAGAAAAAAATTGTCAGTGAGGTAAATGGAGACGGGACGAGGACAGAGAATGCATTCTCTCCCTTACTCTATTTTATTTAATTATTATTATAATTTAATATTGTGTTATTATTATTATTAAATATTTATAACTAATTTTCAAATTTTATTGTGTAATGGTTAATATATTGAATATACATTGAATTTAACCATTAAATTTATATTATGTTTATGAATAATTTGCGATAATTATTTCTTTCTTCTAAAGTTTTTCTCTTCAAATCCAAATTGTCCATGTGGAATTAATCATATTAAAAAACTTAGTAAAAAATTTAACTATTTAATTAAAATTTGTTCATAGTAGCAATTTTAAGTTAATTGATCCGCGTAAATATATTCATAAAAATAAAAATAAAAATAAAAAAAACAAAAAAATCAAACAGGAGCATATTCTCCACGAGAAATCCGATTCGCCCAAATTTTCCGTAGGAAGACAAAATATTTTTCGAAGATGAAAAATGAAACGGGAAGCAAAGTGGAAGCCATTCCCGAGCCTGCCAACATAGACATTTCTATCTCTGGACCCCTTTTCTATGTCAAGTAATATAATTGTTGCGAGTGGATTGTTTGGTGACATATCCACTGTCCACATCCAAACATCCGTCTATCATAAAAATTATTTAAGGTATATACGTTGATGCAAACAATCATAACGTGATAAGGTACTGAATTTTTTATAATTACCACCACTATAGAATTCATCCTTCGATTTCAATAAAAGGAGTATATGTTAATTAAAGTTAAGTTATGTTTATTTTGATTAGTGGTAAGTGATTTTATAATTAGATCTATTTGAGAAAATTTTATTCAATATAATCATTACAAATTGGTACTGGTGATGCATATGATCATCACAATTTGACTACGCTCCAAATAAAAATTCACTAAAAATATAAAATATAAATTTTAAATTCACTTTCATACATTTAATAGTACTAGTATGGAGACATGTGCGATTCATGTGGTTACAAATAATTAGAACATAAAATTTTAAATAAATATACTTTTTATTCAAATTGAAATAGTAAATATCTAACCTGAAATTTAAGTAATGAAAGAGATGTAACTAAAATTATATATATGTTTGATTTCATTAATTTATAATGAATCTTAAATGTGTTGGGTACTCATTTTGGCTTAGTCATAATTGAGCTTAGCCTAATGATAATTGACACAATTTTTCATCCTAGAGGTGGGAGGTCCGATCCTTCTTCCCACAATTATTGTACTAAAAAAAATGTGTTGAATGCAATTAAAAATATTTGCATTATAATTTCATATAGTAAAATATTCATAGTTGGAGGAAAATAATATTTGTAAATATTACACTGAAATTTAAAAATAATCAAAGAGATAAAATGAAGTAATATATTCTTATTTATTATTTTAAATGATTCTTGAGTAAAAATAAATTATCAATTATACACTTGAATTTTAAAAAAAAAAAAAATTTGAAACCATTTTGTATCTTCTAAAACATCGTGGAAATTTATAGATTAACAACTATTGCTTTTTGGTTTTTATTTGTTTTTCGAAAAGAAATTAACAATTCGAAACAGACTAAAATTCAACTCTTTTAAATTTACTTTAGTGACATTTTTTATATTGTCAAAATATAATAAACATAGGATTCAAATGAAAGGAGCAAACAATAGTGAAATATAATTTTAAAATAATATAATTATACATTAGATTGAATTGTTATATTATATTTACATATTTTTTAAATAAGTTTTTTTTATATATTCGTGAGTGTCTGGGTCATTTTATGCGTATCTTTACTAATTTTATGACACAACTCACTTATATTTGGATGTCAAAAAAATCTATTGGATATTAACCCATTTTCTTTTAAATAAGTTATTAATAAATTGAATTGAATGGTTAAAAAAATTTTAAAATTTGAAACCATGTATCTTAAACATTGTACATGTTTTTTAAAATATTAATAAAATATTATCAAATAAGTTATCTTTTATAGGAGGAACTAGTTTTTTCGGAATATATTTATGTGTGTTTTCAACTAAGTGATTAGTAAATAATTATATCTTCTTAAAATTAAAAATAAAATAAAAAGAAATTGGTTAGATATAAAATCTTGATTTGATTTTTTAAAAAATTAAACATCCATAAAAATTAATATTATCTACTAAACTGTAATTTTTGAAGAAAATTTCAAATTGTTTTGTTGAGCTATATTTACATGCTCTTTCAAATAAGTTATTAATAAATTAGTTATATCTTTTTTTTTTTTTTTTGTTAAAAAAGTGCTAGAAAGAGAATTGTGTAGTAATTACATGAAGAAATTAAATTTATATCTATTAAAGAATGTATATTAATGGTTTTAAATTTTAATTGACTAATTCTTTATTAATAATTTTTTTTTAAAAAAAAAGGAAAAAGCAAAGGATATGAGAAAAGAAAAAAAAAATTGTTGAGAGATCTAATGGTAAAATAAAAATGTAAAATTAAATTAAAAAAAGGAAAAAAAGACATGAATGGTACGTACAAAATCATATAAGAATGCAAGTATGAGGGCAAAATAGTAATATTGAAAAGTTAAGGGCAAGGAGAAGTTAAAAATTATCTCTCATAGCCCCTTTTAATATATAGATATAGATCATATAACTTAGAAAGTAAAACTTATATTTTATAATTGCATAGTTGGGGAGGAGAACATTGCGATTGCTATATTAAATAATATTTTAGTATTATCTTGGACTGCACATATATTTGTGTAGTTCATCTAAATAGTTCAATCATAGTCTATTGTTGCTCGAAAACTAGTTTTTCCTTTTTAAATATATTTTAAAAAAAAATTCTATGTGACTGAAGGAGGTTGTAGAAAGATGGGTGCAACCAATTATTACTCTAGTTTTTTCAACTCTCATCCCTCTAAGATTCTCCCGTAACAACAAACCTCCCCCTTAAAATTTCATAATTATATATGTGATATTAAATTTTCGTCGACATGTCTTTCATTGATATTTTAACATTTCATAAGTTCAACATCGATAAGAGAGGTGAATCGAAAATTCCGTCAAATCGTAAGAAAATCCATCAATTATAAAAAAAAACAGTAAAATGTCAAAAATATAATACAAATAATATGCATGACATCTTGTTAAAAAATAGAAAAATTATTTTAAAATATCTATCGACGTCAATATTTTATCAATAATTCCATCAACATTTTCATAAAAATAAAATCGTTCACATTTCCATCAACTACAACATTTTAAACCCATCTCATTTTAAGCGTTTGCACCCATGTATAAATATAAATTGTCATATAGATGATCATATATAGCTTGTTAATATCACAAAGAACAAGTAGAGATATAATAAGAGGCAAAGTTTAGGAGGAGGCTTAAATCAGAGGCAAAGGTTCGGAGGACTTTATAGCAAAAATCTGCAAAATAATTCAGTAACGTGGGAAAAAGAAAAAAAACCCTAAGCTATGGCCGATGAATTTCCCGCCGAGGCCTTCTTCTCGCCGGCGGCCACCAATCCCTCGCCGTGTTCCATCGGCAACTCCACCTTCTTGATTGATTCAACCATTCCATCGGTTTCTAATTGGAACCAAAGTTTTCTGTAAGTTCATCATCACATTCAATTCTTTTTCTATCATTTGAAAACAACAAGTTATATAAAAATTGGTTTTCATTTTTTATTGTTTATTTTTTAATTGGCAGTGGATCAGATGATGGACAAAGAGTTGACACCACTTTTATGGTGGATTCAATCACGGGCACAAAATTTAATTATGGTCACCAAGAAATTACTAGTGGATCCGAGGAGCAACAAAATCCTTCCATTTTCAAGTCTTCGGATGATCGTGGCTGTGTGTTTTTAATGGAACAACCTTATAGTTATCAAACCCCTCCAAACTTTTATGATAATATTGTCACAACCATAAGCCAAGGGTTACCAATGGCTTTCCCTTTTGGGGCCATTTCCATTGGCTATACTCCAACGTTGTTGCCAACTTCATTGGATCAGCCAAAACAATTTCTTGTCAACAACCGGACCATAAATAGTTGTTGTTCCTTAACATATTCAGATGAGTTGTTGTCTTGTCGCCCTATGTTAGAAACCCACTTGCTACATCCTCCACCCCTCAATTTCTCCAATAGTATTAGACCCAAATGCCCAATTCTCACAACAAAGGTAAGAATTTTAAATTAGTTGCAATTTCCCCCTCGTCATCTCCACTATTGTTGAACAATTTTTCATAAGTCATGTTTTCTTGTATAATGATTTTGTTTACAAAGCTCCATTGGCTAATCATTTCGTTTTTTTATTTTTAATTTTTAAAAATTAAGTCTATTATTTTCAATGTTACAATGATTTGCATTTGTTTTAACTGGAAAAGTTGAATTCTTAGCCAAGACAAAAATAAGTTTTTAAAGACTATTTTTATTAATATTATTTTTTTTTAATTTGGCTTAGTTTTTTAAAATATTGGTAAAAAGTATATAACAAAGCAAGAAATTTAGAGGTGAATGGAGTGTTTATAGGCTTAATTTTCAAAAACTAAAAATTAAAACCCAAATGGTTACCAAGTCCTAACATGTTAAATTTTTAATCAAGTTCTAGAAACAAAAACAAAGTTAGTTAGACTATCTTTTTTAATTTCGAAAACATGATTTTTTAAAATATAAGTAAAAATTGGGTAATAAAACATAAAAAATTACAGAGGAAAGTATAATTTTTATAAACTTAATTTTCATAAACTAAAAATAAAAAATTGAAATAATTATGAAATCAGATCTTAGTTAATTTATTTGGTTGAACAAATTTTCAGGTGATAGGTTGTGACAAAGTTGTTGAAGATAGGAGTAGGGTTGAGAGGAAAAACGAAAGTAAAGAAATTGCAATAATCAAAAGGTCAAGAAGTGACAATAGGACATCCCCATTACCCACTTTTAAGGTGCATTACATAATATGTTTACATTCCATCCAACTTTTTGGCTGGAGAGTGGGGAGCATTGCCCTAATTCAAAATGTTATTATACTTTTTTACTTCATCATAAGTTTTTTTTTTTTTTTTCTTTCTTCTTTTTTTATATCTTTTTAACGGATCAACAGATTCGAAAAGAGAAGCTTAGCAACAAGATCACAACGCTTCAACAACTTATTTCTCCTTTTGGAAAGGTGAAATTTTGAATCTTCCGTTATATGTTATATATGACAATATTTTTGGGGGAAGAAAATAATAGGACTGAAAATTTGGTTGTGGTATATGAATTAGAAATAATAACAATGAGATATTCTGGTGCATCTGTTCAACACTCTACCTTTAGGATCTTGTTAAAAAAAATGCTTCTAAAGTTGTATTTATATGATCTCCTTTAATTTTTGTATCTAATAAGTTTCTAAAGTTTATGTTGCCAAAAGGAGAATAGTTCAAATGACATATATGTGGTCTAATGACTACGAGGTCTGTGGTTCAAATTCTTTCTACTCCAATAGTACTAAATAAAATAAAATTTACAAATGTTTAATAAATCTCTAACCTATTATATATATATAAACCTAGAAAGGTATAAGACACAAGATTCTAAAGTCAAGGTTCCATAAAAGACAATAATTAAAAAAAAAAAAAAAAAAATTGTGTGAATAGCCCAAGGACCTGTGGATACAAAATATTTAACGTTTAGGAAGGATACCTTTAACCCAAGTTAATTTAGGAAGTTATTAGACACCTTATTAATGATATACAAAATTTAAGGGGGTTTTTTAAGATCTATTAAAAATTCTTTTAGAATTGTTTGTTTCGTGAAAATCTAAGATTCTCATAAAATAGGCATTTGGAGATTTTTTAGCATCTAAGGATGCCCTTACAGAGGGCATTTCAAGAGTTTTGGATGTCCTCTCGAAACATGGGTTGTGTTGAGGGCATCTCCTTTTTACATTTATTTTGTAAAAAAAAAAATTAAATTAGTATAGATTATTTTGTTGAGAAAAATATCATTATGTAAATTTAATACACTACCAATTAAATTTATTTTGTTGAGAAAAATAACATTATGTAAATTTATAAAGAAATTATCTTAAATAAATATATATTAATAAAAACAACTATGTTATATAAGTTCAAATATATCAAAATTAATTATAAATTAGTAAATAGTCGTAAGGGCACTCTTGGAATATAGGTAGATTTAGGACATGCCCAAGTAAGAATCCTACAAAACAAATACAGATATCAAAGTATTCTCAGATATCTTAAAAAATATTCCTAGAAAATGAACATGTTTAAGGATGACAGACATCTACAATTTTGGACATTTAAGACTCTAATTATCTGCATTTTCAAAAAACAAACAACCCGTTTAAGTCTAGAAGTCTATTATAATATAAAAGTATAAGGAATAAACTACAAATTTAACCTTAAAGATAGAAGAATAGGACAAAATATACATGCGGCCTCTAAAGTTTTATCGTAGTTTCCTACTTGGTCCTTAAAGCTTTTTAAAACTAATACCTTTTCTACTTGGAAGCTTTAATTTAGTATCTGTTTGATCATTACAATTTTAAAATTAACAACATGTTTTAAATTTGATTTCATATGGGTCATTGAACTTTGAAATTAGTTTTCATATGGTGGTTGAGTTGATTAGTTGACTTAACAAAATGATGATTGTCACATTTAACATAGATAAATTGTGTCAAATAAACTCAACTTTAGGATATATTTTCAAAAACTTCTCAAAATAACTTAATTTTTTATGTTATCATAGTTAGTTATTATTGTTTTTTATTATTAATTTAGAAGTTTTGAATGTTTTTGGTATGTCATTTATTTTGAATTTGGCAAGTTTGAAAAGCACCATATACAAGGATAAAGGCTTTTTTTTTTCTTTTTTTTTTTTTAATCCGTTCGAAAATTTAAAACACATAATTTTCTTTTTCAGATTTTATTCTTTGATGAAAAATTACAAAACCATCCATATTTTGTTAAAATTTTTTGTTCTATGATTTAAAAATAAATAAATACAATAAAATAAAAATTCCGTCATACATGATGATTTTTTTAAAGAAAAGTTTGGCATAATTTTTTTGAGATTTAATGTTTTTACACGTTATCTCATCAAATTTCGTTTTTAAACCATCAATTTTATACATAGATTTTTTTTCTTTTTCCTTTTTTCATGTTTGAAAAAATTTTAGCAGCATTAATTGCATCAGTGAAGTTCTTTCCTTTTTAGTATGTTTTCGTATTATTATTTAAAATGATAAAGATTACAATATTGGTAGATTATTACAGACATATTATATAAATTTTTTTAATTATTTCGCGTGACCTAGATTTACAAGTATTAGAAGATTTTTAACATTTGTGCACCATTGTGTCCTTATTTGATCTATCTATGGAGAAAATCGGAAACAATTATAAACTAATTTCAAACTGAGGGACCACTTAAAAAACCAAATTCAAACCTTGGACCAAATTTGTGACCTTCAAATTTAAACGACTAAATAAAAACTAATTAAATTCAAATATCAAAAACCGAAAATGTTAGTTTTAAAAACTCAAGAAACAAATAGCAACTAAGTTCTAATCTTATAGACCAAAAGTAAAAGTAATACACTAACGAACACAAAAAAAAAAAATTGTTTTCTATTGTATATTCTCAGCTAGTTAAGGGACCGGACAACACTCTAATATATATAGTCATTTGTAATGATATCACATTCCAGACTGATACTGCATCAGTTCTACATGAAGCAATTGAGTACATCAAGTTTCTTCACGACCAAATTCGTGTAAGTTCCCATATATTGTCTTCTTCACTCCTCAACAACATAAATCTAACACAAGCTTTTGCTATTTGAAAAAGAAAAAAAAAAAATGTAAACAAGCATAAATTTTGACAAACTTATAAATTGTTTTTATTTATTTATTTATTAATTTTCTCTTCCTTGTGAGACATACATTCAGGTTTTGAGTACTCCATATATGGAAATTGGAGACCACAATCAAGGGCCAAAGGTAAAAAATAATAATAATAATAATAATAATAATAAATATATATTTTTCTATATTTACTAAGAAGTGAACATGGGATTTTGTTCCTTCAATATGTTCTGAAAAAATTATGATGGCAAGCAGATCATAATTAAGGAAGAATTGAAAGACACAAAGGAGAATATGAAAGAAGATCTAAGAAGTCGAGGACTTTGTCTGGTGACAATTCCAAGTACAGTTGCATTAGCAAATGGTAATATACTTGATTTCTGGTCTCCCACATTTGGAGGAACTTTTAGATAATTATATGTAATGGAACTCACATTTTTTCTCAACTACATAAGCTTAAATGAAAAAGTTGGCAGCCAAATTGGGAATGTGATGCTTTAATATAACCAATGATCAAGAAAATTGGTGTAGATATATTCTATATTTTTGTAGATTGTAATCTCATTTTAAAAGATGGGCTTTGTGTTGGGCCAGCTACTACAATGTAACCAACTTCAAATAGCATGATTTTGTATCTATTGATGAGGGTCATAAGCTACTATCACTGTCTAAATTATGTTAACCATGAGGTTTAGGTTTAATGGATTTAATATCTTGAGTTTCTTTGATTTCATGATTTTAAGATCCCAAACTTTTTTTTGGATAGTGACATTCATGTTTTATGGTCTAAATCACACACATACTATTCGTAAGGAAAAAATGAGGATGTAAAAATTCTCCTTTCATAACTCCTTTTTATGTAGTACAAATTATATTTTAGCTCCTTGTTATGTTGTACAAATTATATTTTATAGATTATAGATTAAAGACATAAATGTTTTAGGCCATTGCCCAACCGACCCCTAAACTTGGTCATAACTTTGATCCTTAATATTTGAGTGTTTCTTTCCATTTGATTCCTAATATATAAAAAGTTGAAAATTTGTTTCTTAGTTTTAATATTTTTCAATTAATTAAACTCTCACCAGAAAATGTTAAAATTAGCCTGTAATAAACATACATTACATGAAATACCAATGAGTTATTGGTTACATTTTTCATTTTTAGTTTTTGAAAATTAAGCCTATAAACACTCATTCCATGTCTAAATTTAATTTTTTACTTTGCTATTTACCTTTTATCAATATTTTAAAAAACAAAGCCAAATTTTAAAACCTATAAAAAATAAAAATCATTTAAAATTTTTGTTTTGATTTTTGAAATTTGGCTAAGAATTCAACTTTTTGTTACATAAGAAAAAAAATATAGATCATGGTAAGAAATTAAGACTGAATATGCTTAGTTTTAAAAAATCAAATAGTTACTAAATAAGCGTTAGAAATTTGGAGAAGCAAATATATTTGGCAAAAGAAGAAATCTCAAAGACATTTTTTTTTTTTTCACTTAGATGATTAAATTTTCTTCTCGTGAAATTTCTATAAGCTCAATTAGGCATCGTGTTATGTATGTTTGATTATTCCAAGCCAATGTAAAATTCCCAAATGATGAGGAGAACTGAAAATGGTCCATACCAAGGGACAAATTTGAAATTTTTCTAAACTTAAAGACAAAATTAATAAAACACTCAAATATTAGGGAGTAAAACATACATTTGCCCTTATTATTGGGTATTCATATTTCAACTGATATGATATTTTCACTCTTTTTTTTTTCAATCTCTTTATCATCAATCTTAACTGGGTATATCAAAAGCACCAATTAATTCTTAATACCACGATATTGGAAGTCTTTAATTTACATATAAATATGAATATAAAGAATGCTAAATCATAGAATACCTCTAAATTTTGTATTTTTTTTTTTTTTAATTTTGTTTTAACTTTTTAAAAGTTTTTTTTTATCCACCTTTTTTTTTTTTAGCCTATTTGGGTTGCTTTGGATATTTTTTTTTTTTTTGAATATATGTTTGAACTTTTCAAAGTTTTATTTATAGCCACTTATTTTTGTCTAGCCTAATTCGGTTGCTTAGTTAGATTTATTTTTAATTTGAGGCTAGTTTCCAAAAATAAAACAAACAAAAAAATAAATAATAAATAAAGTTTTGAGTAATTAACATTTAAATATATTTGATGAAGAATAGAATTTAAACAGTGAAAATTTTATTTATGGGAAAATAAAATCACATTTAAAAAATAACATTTATCTATATTTACTTTAGTTTTGTTCGATGTTATTTCCGATTTATTTATTTATTTACCTTTTTTTTTCATATTATTCATCCTGTGAGTTATTTTTTTAGTTTTTTGTATTAAAAAATAACAGAAAATAAAGTGTGAAAGTTTGAGTAAATTAAGTTATTAAAAGAAAATTAATTTTTTTCCTAAATTAAGTGGGTGGGTGTAGGGATGTGAGATGGGTGGCTCATTTGTCGCCCATCATCTCAACTTTTTCTTCTATTTTGTATTTTTAGGGTTTCTATTATGTTTCCATTTTAACTTCTTTCTTATATTTTTAATTTCTTATTTCACTCAATTGCCTTTTTATATATTATGTATTTATTTATTTTAATTTTGACACTGCATTTAATTTCAGTTTTCTTTTATTTACATTCATCAGGTTCGAAAGCCGATAAACATAATGTTATAACCTGCATAATATCTAATTGTTAATCATTTTTCAAAATTCATTTTAAACCGTTTTAAAATTATCCGGTGATGAAATCCATAAATATTTGGAAGTCTGATCTTCTAGATTGTTGAGGTGAGGGTTTTGGGAGTTTGAGATTTGAATCCAAAATAAAATGAATTTAATTAAAATATTATTTTTTTAAAAAAAATCTTTTAATAAAAGCTATCATTTGACAAATTTGAGAAATTGTAATATTTTCTCAATTTCTTGAGGTGAATAATTTTTCCTCAATTCTAACATAGCTGAATTGATGGAATTTTTTTTCCAATTATTTTACACGATCATTATTTCAAATACCGAAGTAATGAGGAGTAAAATAAGACATTATTTTAAAAAAAAACTAAATAATATTTTCAATTCAAGATTTAAAATTTGGCCACCGTTTTCTAAATGGGTGCTGCGGGTGCTAACATCTTCCCATACACAAATGACTCTCAAGCCCAACTCTAGTTTTCATAGACCAATTTTATTATTTTATATTAAAAATTGGTTATTTTATTTCGATGTCCAATCACGCCGTGAAAAAGGATGGGGTCACTCCTTTTTATTTTCCTTTAAAACTAACCCTTTTCTAGAACGTCGGTCGCTCTGCGTCGTCTCATGGCGACATCATTAATACCCTTGAATTTTCTATAAAAGTTCAAAAATACCCATACCATTAGTTTTTATCAGAAACTGTCAGTTTTTTTTCTTTAAAAAATATCACTGAACTTTCAATGTTTCATGAATGCTCTTAAACATTAGAAAAAAAAAAAGTAAAAAGTACTCTCACTGTTATGTATGAAGGAGAATTGTTAGGACATCAATTGAAAAATATCGCTAAAGTTTCAAAAGTTTCAATAATATCTTTAACCTTTGAAAAAAAAAATTAAAAAAACGCACTTAGCATTATTATATAGATAAAAATTGTTTATCTACACCCCATTTCACCTCCATCTTTTATTTTCTCTCTCTATCTCTCATTTCTACTTCAATCTATAGCTTAACACTTTTCAATTTTCACTCTTACTTTTCTTACTTATAACGGTGAAGACTTTTTTTTTTTTTTACCATTCAAATTAGTTTTTTTTTTTTTTTGTGATTAAATATTAGTTATGATATATCTTTGTCAACATTGTTTTGGCGAGTTTTTAAGTGTAGAGATTTTTTTAATAAAGTAATACTGATGGCTCGAACTAAGGTCAGATTTTTTAACTTTGTGAAATTTTGTGGAATTTTATGTTTTAACTTAAAATTTTGGATTTTGTTTCGCTATTGAGAAAATTGGTATAAAAATTGGACAAATGAGGACAAAATGAGAATATCAATGCACTCTGGCATTAGGTGCCTTTGCTTATTCATGTAAGCGCCATTTGCTAACATGTCATAGACCTGTCCCTCCATCAATAACGTACCACTAACATTGAGATCATGGTACACCTTGACACCATCAGGTCCAAACATGACGGAGTTGCCTACTGATGTCAATTGAGATACTAACATCAAATTCTTCTTCATTTCGGGCACATAAAATACGTCCTTTAGCTCTACTTGATTGGCATTTGAATAAGGCATTATCATAGTTTTGCCAATGTGGGCTATTGACAACTTTGTGTTGTTTTCAGTTACAACAACCCAGCTTCTTTTGTACTTTATGATGTGTTTTACAACTTCCTCTTATCACCTGTCATGTGGTTAGAGCAGTCTGAATTGACAATCAAATCGTTTTCATAATTTACCTATTTTGCATGGAGGGCCAACACTTCGTTCTCCACCGCATTGGATTTCAACTGGGGGTTGGGATTTATTGTTGCAAAACATGCTTCTACATCCCATGCATTCTTTTTCACTAATGCTCTCAACCTTCTGTTTTACTTTTGGTTGGCTTTCTCTTTCGTTGACAGTCTTTGGCTTAATGGCCTACATTTCCACGTTATAAAATGCACCCTTTTTCTATGGTCGTGTTTTTTATTAATTTTACTAGCTCCCCCTACTTGAGAGCGTTTTAAACTTCTCATCTCATTTTATCCTACTTTCTTCTGATATTCTGATTAACCTTTTCTTTTGCCACTAAAGAGCACTTTTTCAATTATTACTCTTTAATGTGACCTCCGACATTTGCTTAGTCAATACTTCTTGATTGGCAAGTATATTTTCTAGGTCAATAAGAGAAGGTTAGACAACCCAACCTTGAATACAGCAACAATAAAGCTTCTATATTTAGGTTTAAGTTCATGAATAATAATTCTCCTCATTCTCGATTTTGAAATAGTGGAAGTAGGATTTAATTAAGCGATTTCACAACATATAGTTTTTACTTTGGTAAAGTATTGGTTGATAGTCATCTCCCTTTGAGCAATTGACAAGAGCTCGTTTTCTAGAAATTGCAATCTCACATCATTTTTCTTTGAAAAAAGTGAGGCAAACATGTTCCATGCTTCCTTTGTTATCTTCACTGTATTGATGTGCTCCGACATTTCTTCATCAACTGTAATTTTAATTGCAAACATGACCTTACTTGCCTTGATATTCAATTTCTTCAAAGCAGTAGTATCCTCAAGTTGTGTAACTTTAGTGCTTCCCATAACATCTCACAAGTCTTGGCCCTGGAGATACGACTTCATGCATGTGGACCATGTTTTGTAGTTCTGAGAGTTGAGCTTCTTGATTTTCAATAACTTGAAGTTCTCTCATCATCTTGTGGTGATGAATGCATTCCATGAGCATAGCTGTGTCCCAGACAAAACAAACTTCACAGTCCCAGACTATACTCGATTTTCAAAAGTTCCACAAGGGCAAGCTATGCTAGTTTGGCTAGGATACTACTTGTGAAATAAATTTGCGACAATCACTTTGGAAGAAAGAAACCTCTATTTGAGAATGTACAAGGATGAACACAGGATGAACACTTTGGAGAGAATACTCTTCACTCTCTCAACACTTACTTTTTCTTCACTAACTCTCTAGCTTTGACTTCTTTATCCCTTTCTTCGCTTGCTTTTTGGTTGACTTACAAACAGGGACATATCTCCTATTTATAGGCATGATCAGATCTTTGGATCTTTAGTATAAGGATCTTTCTAGGCCATTCTTGAATTCTAAAGTAACCTATATATTTTTATGGCTTTATCCTTATCTAAAAGAATAGAATTCCTTAGAGTCTAAAGAAAGCCTTGGATATTTCTAGATCTTTTATTGTAATATTTATTTACAATCTCTTAGATAAACGTAGAGATGTCTAATATTGATATTTAAACTATTTATATAGATACTTGAAGAAGTTTCTAGAATAGTTAGTATTGATTCTACTTCCAACACCTCATATTTCATTTCTTTTATCATCTAAGAATACCATATAATAACATGTACAATACAGTAAATGCCCCAACTATATTCTTCTCTTACTATAAGTTCTCTTGCATATTCAAATTTGATTTGATTTTAATTTTAATATAATTCAATTATTTAACCAACCACTCACTATCTCCTATCTACTCCAAGAAAAAGAAAAGAAAAGAAAAGAAAAGAAGAAGAAAAGAAGAAGAAACACACACTAATAATAAAAAGTTGATAAGTTTTAATCCTAATAACTTCATGACGCCTTCTTAACTTTTTGAAATAAATATCACTGCTGTTATTGTTTCTCATTATTAAACAAATGAGGCAGAAAAAGATTTGATTTGTTTAACTTTTAAATATCCATCATCGAAGAAAATGATGGGAAGAGAGAGAAAAGAAAATTGAAGAGACAGCTCATTTGCCACTACTTCGTAACTTCGTTGAAAGATCAACAAATTAGAAAACAAAAATTAATAATGATAAATATATAGTCTAACTTTTCAAACAAATATCTAAACATAAAAATAAGTTTTTGAATAAATCCGAAAACTTTAATAGAATTTATTTTTAGTTATAGTAAAATGAGCAAACTTATTTATAAATATAACAAAATGTCTATCAGTAATACATATTGATAAACTACTATTATCTTATCATTTAAATACATTAATAGATTTTACTACTATTGTTAGTAATACTTTGCTATATTTAAAAATATTTTCATCAATCTTGTCATTTAAAACCCTTTTTAATATGTTGTAGCTTTTTCAAAAAAATTTAAAAATCATAATAAATCTTTATACGTTTTTGAATTTTACAAGTCAATGGACTTGTATAATATAACATCTACCTATTTAACAATTTTAAAACTCGTACAATAAATTAAAGTTTAATATCCTAATAGATACACAAAATTTTAATTTTATATCTAATAAATTTGCTAATTTTGAAAATTGTTAATTATTTTTGTGATCTAAATTCATTGATCTATTAACCACAAAACTAAAAAGTTAGTAATTTTTAGATACTTTTTAAGTTAATGGACATATAATAAATCTGTAATTTAACAAGGAAAAAAAGATATACTTAGCTTGATTAGGTTAACATACCATTATAGTATATGCATTTTGGAATCCATTTCATTTTGTCAGTTATTTCAATAAACCAATTTAGTTGATCACATAATTATTATTATTATTATTATTTTATCATAATAGGTTAAATAATAATAATAATTTTCATAAAGGAAAAGACAGTATAGAAATATATTTTCACAATTTGTTAAGAAAATACTAATAGAGACTAATTATTATTATTATTATTTTGTTTTGGAAAAATCAACAATTAACTAACTAGAATGAAGATACAAGAAACAGAACTATTCATTTAAAAATAAAAATATTAAAATAAAATGAAACCAAAAGTATATAAAATAAAAATGATACGAAAAATAAATTTTGTTCCTAAGTTTTTTGGGTAGTATTTATTTGGTTCTAGTTTCAAATGTTACACTCAAATTTTGAGTTTAATTTCAATTAAATCTCTATATTTTAAATTGCTACAATTTCACCATTGAGATTTAATTTTATTTCAATTTGGTCAATAGATTTCAAGAATTACATTTTTAACTTTGATTTTTTGCAAAATATATTTTCAATATTTAATGTTAATATTTATTAATTAATTTAAGGGTTGTTTTCAAATATAAAAAAATGAACCAATATATTTATAAATAGAGCAAAATTTTACTATCTATCTGCGATAAACTACTATTTATGTCTATATTTGTTATGATAGTCACAGATAGTAATATATTGAGATCTATTGCAATCTATCGCAGATAGACTTGGAAAATTTTTTATTATTTGTAAATATTTTCAGCAGTTTTGTTATTTAAAATAATTTTTTTTAGTTTAAAAGATTTCAAAGAATTAAAATTAATTAAGTTTTATGTTTTTTCATCACTATTAAAATTAAATTTAAATTTTCTCTTCATAGACATACCTTATTTTAGATTAATTAATAGTTATTAACACTAAAAATTGGAGTGAGTATTTAGTGAAACAATTTTTCAACATAAATTTTGAAACCTGGGAACGAAACTGAAACAAAATGCACGTCTCAAACCTAAAATTATAACAATTCGAAACGTAGATACTAAATTAAAATCAAACTTAAAGCTTTAAGAAAATATTTTAAAAACTAGAATTAAAATAAAAACTAAATCTCAAAGAGATATTTTATCCAAAATAGTATCTTAAAGCATTGGAGATTAGACTATTAAATAAAAAAATAAAAATAAAAGTTTTAAAAATAATAATTAGATACACGCCATGGTCAGTGTTTAAGTAGGCGGGGAGAGAGAGAGATCGAGAGAGAGAAAGGCGGCCAAGCCGCTACAACTACTCCTTCAACCTAGAACAGAGAAGGATAAAGTAAAAAGCAGAGACCTTCCAAAAATGGGATCTAATTCTCATGAGGATGTTCTTCAACCGTTCCTGCAACCGACGGCCGAATCTAACGATGAACTGGAGAGGATATTATCCGACACTCACCTTCCACTCGTCCAGCGTTACAGTCAAGCTACTTGGATCGAAATGAAACTCATGTTCTACTTAGCAGCTCCGGCGGTTTCCGTTTACATGATGAATTTCCTCATGACCATGTTCACCCAAATCTTCTCCGGCCACCTCGGCAACCTCGAACTCGCCGCTTCCTCTCTCGGCAACAATGGCATTCAAATCTTCGCCTACGGTCTCATGGTATATCATATATTTATTACTCTGTTTTTGTTAATTGCACAAAGTAGCTCTTCTCTGTTTCTCTCTGTTTTTTATTTTGAGTTATTGAATAATAATCCCTGTCTTTTTAATTAATGAAACAGTTGGGGATGGGAAGTGCAGTGGAAACTCTGTGCGGGCAGGCATACGGTGCAGAGAAATACGAAATGCTTGGGATTTATTTACAGAGATCAGCCATATTATTGACTCTAACAGGGTTTGTGTTAACAATTGTTTACATATTTTGCAAACCCATCTTGATATTTTTGGGAGAATCGAAGGAAATTGCTTCGGCAGCAGAAGTATTCGTGTACGGATTGATTCCTCAAATTTTCGCGTACGCAATAAACTTCCCTATCCAGAAGTTTCTTCAGGCACAGAGTATAGTGTTTCCGAGTGCTTACATATCGGGAGGGACGCTGGTGGTGCACGTGGTGGTGAGTTGGGTGGTTGCCTACGAAATGGGGTTGGGGCTGCTGGGAGTGGCGTTGGTATTGAGCTTGTCGTGGTGGATAATAGTGGTGGGGCAATTTGTTTACATAGTTAAGAGCGAAAAATGTAAAGAAACATGGAAAGGGTTCAGTGCGAAGGCGTTTTCCGGATTGCCGGGATTCTTCAAGTTGTCGGTGGCGTCGGCGGTGATGCTCTGTTTGGAGACTTGGTATTTCCAGATTTTGGTGTTGCTTGCCGGATTGCTCGACCATCCTCAGCTTGCTCTTGACTCCCTTTCCATCTGGTAACTTTCTCCTCTCTTCCACTCGTTTTCTATTATCTTCTACTCAATCTAAAATAAAATAAAACAAAATATTATATTCACTTCTTACTATTAATTTATTATTATTTTCTTTCTCTTTTTTTAACAAAAAAAATATTTTCTATTAGTAATTTTTATATATAAAATTCGGCATCGGTAAACCTTTATAATAACTCTAAACTTGGAATAATGTTCCTAAACTTTTAAAAATGTTTGTTTTAGTCCCTGAACTTTAAATATTGTTTTATTTTGGTCCCTATATTTTTAAAAATGTTTGTTTTAGTCTTGAAATTTTAAAAAGTGTTTTATTTTGGCTCCTGCTACATTAAGATTTTGTTAACTTTTAAACAGAATAGCATGGAAACATGTATTTTTGGATGATTAGGCTCATTTGGTGACTATTTAAACTTTGTTACTTAATCATTTAATTTCTAAAAATTGTATTTGTTTTCTCACCATTTCTTACTCATAGTTAAAAGTCAAAGGATTATAAAATATATAACATTGTATCCAAATTTAAGTTTCTAATTTGTAATAGTGATAGGAAAAAACGATGAACTAAAAAAAAAAGGAAAAAAAAAGTTTTCAAATGTATGGAAAAGACTTGAAAGGAAAATGGCCCACCTTACATTCATTACAACAATTTTGGCAGTTCTGAACAACCATCATATACATATGATGGTGGATTATAAACCGATGTTGTATCGCATGTCATCTTAGAATACGATGGTGGATTATCTTTGATCGATGGCGGTTTTGAATCACCATCAAATCTTCTGCCATCGTATTTATGTTGTGAACTGACATCCTATCATAGACATTCCATGTCCGTTCTATATGATGTCAACTGGAATTGACATCATACCCATGCCATCATACATAATACGATGACAATTAGGTACGATATCAGTTTGTAACCTACATAATATGGCTAATTGATGTTAGTTTAACACTGACATCATATCTGATATAACCTGCAACAAATTATTAGCAAACTGTGGAACCTAAATCCTGCATAAACAATTTTTATATAATGTTAATAATTCTCATCCTCTGTTTCGATTAATTTCTTCACACAAATATTTAGCAAAATAGAGACGAACTTCCGGAGAACACAATCTATCTTATCATTTTAGTATTGATGATCAATTCACAATTGAATTTCAATATAGAGCTACACAACAAGTTTCAAACCTACACAAAATGTATAAGATCTACCAAAATTTAAAAAAAAAAAAAAAAAAAAAAAAAAAAAAAAAAAAAAACATCTATAGT
>QLSR01000429.1:816755-922139 GCA_031780015.1 Citrullus colocynthis | reverse complement strand
ACCAAAAATAAAAAAAAAAAAAAAAAAAAAAAAAAAAAAAAAAAAACATCTTCAATAGCTTGACAACCAAACAATATGTTTCAAAACTACACAATTCGTATGATCTACCAAAATTTCAAACAACTCTCCAACACAACTTTACAACCAAACAAGTTACACAAAAAGTCCAAAGAATACAAAAAATTTAGAGCAAAAGCAAACAAATTTATATTGTGGCACCATGCAATTCAATCAAGCGTAATTTGACACATGTTCTGCCCACTCAGCTTAGACATCATCAAATTCTTTTGGGTAAAAGAGTTCTTAGTATTAAACTACATCAAAGCAAATAAATAACAAATATTACAATAAATTCATTATTACTAAATTCACAATTTTAAAAAGTAAGAATAGTGACATACAAGAAAATTGATAGGAGCATCCGGATGATGCAAAACCTCTCTCATGAACTTCATTACATAATACCCACACTCCACGCAACCTTTTTGATGAGGTCACTAAAACGTATAAATTATAACTCAATTTAATTGATCAATTTATAATGGAGTTCAAATATCATTCTTTTAAAGAGACTGCGTAATGTTTTTCTAAATCTACCAATTTTTCATATATACATAAGACAATAAAATAATTTAATAGCTATACTTAAAATTATTAAAGGTATGCACTTATGCAATATAGACTGATATGCAAGACGAATTTGACATCCCTAGGCATTTGCAAAAGTTCTCCTTTATGATTCACAGTAACCTTCTATAATCTCCATAAACATAAACCCAACAAAAAAAAGAAAATTGTTTTTCAATTGATTTAATTCAACTAATTTGTTTTTCAATATATACCATATTCCTCAATCTTTTACAAACTACTAAAACGTCTAGCACAGTTTTTAGTGCAATATTGCATTTTCATGATCATCAACGACACCATCATAATTTTTGAATTGAGCACTGACATTTCAAATATACAAAAAGATATCGAATTTCCACTACTTCTAAGTCTTTAAAATTACTCATTTAGAGATAATTTTAGAAACTCTCACTCGAAACTAATGTTTTACTTAACTAATAATTTCAAATTCCTCTCTCAAGTCAATAAAAAACTACATGCACACACTCAGCCCAAGTTTTTCTACCATGGATCTAAACTTCACAAATCAAGATATATAGATTTACAAAAATTTTTAGCTGTTCTGTTGATTATTACTGTTTGTAAGACCGTTCATCTCACTTCAGATTCCTATCTTAATAGAGGTGGGACTTTGACTTTTTCCGACGGCAACCAAAAACCTTCGACGTATATGGTGGATTAAGTTCTAGACTATTGTGAAGCAAGCTAAGATAAGTTTTCTGCTAAGGTATTCTTAGGATCTTGACCTGTCTATGTCTAGGCAACCACGATGAGTAAGAGGAATTAATGGTTCAAAATTCTGCAAAATGAATAAATGGATTGTATGTCATTATTGAATGACTTTCACTAACTTCCCTCAACCCGGGACTAGAAGAACAATTTGAATTGCTCTTTCATTCTTATTTTTATTTTGAAAATATTCCATTTTGTTTCTTTGTTTTTTTAATTGGGATTTTTCCTCAACTTTTTATTATATAATATTTGGTAGTAAATGATTTGACTTAAACATGGAAAAGGAGCTCATTTTTTTTAGGGACAAATTGTAAAAATTACCCCACAAAATAGGATAGTAGTTGCAATTATATATTTAAACTTCCAATTTTAGAAATTGAACTCCAAAGATTATATAATTGTACAATTGTAACATTTTTATAAGTTTAAGAGTTCAATTTTTACCATTGTGGGTCCACTTTTTACAATTATTGTAAGCTTGAGAGTTCAATTTTAACACTTGTAAAATTCTAGAGGAGGTTTTTGCAATTTTTCATTTCTTTATATATAGAAATAATTTTATGAGGTTACGTAAATAGGAGGGATGGTGAATATATATGTATATATATACATATGTAAGTATATATGTCTGTATATACACGCGTAAAGCATGTAGTAGATCCCATGTTATTTTTCAGTGTGTTGGTGATTAATAACGTGTTTTTCCATATTTTCAAAAAACGATCTTTCTGAACCAAAACAAGATTTTTATGTCAATACTTTCAGATAAATTTAGTATAATTTTTTAAAATCATTAGTTGTTAAAAAAGTTAAATAAACTATAGAATTGTTTTTACATATAGCAAAATGTGTCAAAATATTTACGAAGATGATAAAATGTCATTGATGTATTATTATCACTGTTTATTAGTGTTGTTCATCATTGTTTATCACAGATAAACAGTGACATTTTACTATATTTAAAAATATTTTTAACCATTTTATCATTTAAATCAATTATACTAAAATATATTGACTCAGAAAAAGGAATTAATTTAAAATGTATTTGTTTTTAAAATTGAAGTAGTTTATGTTAATTAATTTAATTTAGCTATATTGTGGTTTTGCAGCACAACCATATCCGAATGCGCTTTCATGATTTCAGTCGGCTTCAATGCTGCCGCAAGGTAACTTCTCTCAAATACTTTGTTTTCCTGTTTTGGTTAAATTTTTTCTTTCATTTGTAATGTAAAATTATTGTTTTCATTATTTTTGGCATGTGGTTTAATCGAAGCATAGTTGGATTTGGTTTAAATTATATGTGTGTTCAAATTATATTAAACGTGGTTGGGTGTTTTGTTTGTATGTGTTGCAGTGTGAGAGTGAGCAACGAACTTGGAAGTAGGCATCCAAAATCAGCAGCATTTTCTGTGGTGGTGGTGATTGCTATTGCATTCATCATCTCTGTATTTTGTACTGTAATTGTACTCGCACTTCGCAATGTCATCAGCTATACATTTACAGAAGGCCCTGTCGTGGCTGCCGCCGTCTCCGATCTTTGCCCCCTTCTCGCTCTCACCCTTTTCCTCAATGGAATCCAACCTATCTTATCTGGTACTTTCATTTTCATTTTCACATTCATACCTTAATTTTTAACATAAAGATTTACGTTGTTCATTAATAATGTATTAACTATATCTATGAGTAGAGGGAGATAATTTACTATTAAAGAGAATATTTCAGAATAATACAAAGTAACGATGTCTCTAGGGTTAAAGAGTTTATATAGTGCACATACTTCTCTAAATCTTAGGGTACTGGAAAACGTAAATAATATAAATATACCAAATACGAATTCAACGAGACTCTCGTATTTGGTCGTTTGAAAATGTCAAATAACAAATTCAAGGTCTTTCAACATACAACAATTCCATATATAAATTAAGACAACTTTGTCAAACAAAAATATATAATTCATTTCAACCTCCAATTCATCTCAGTTATTGGATTTGTCAAGGCGTAGCGGTCGGGTGCGGTTGGCAAACTTTTGTCGCCTATGTAAACATCGGTTGTTATTATATTGTCGGAGTTCCTTTGGGTGCCCTTCTTGGTTTCTATTTCAAACTTGGTGCCAAGGTATATACTCCATTCATAATTTTTCAAAATTTTACACAATGTAGTATTAAATTATTTATGATAGATTTAAACTCTCAAGACTTTATTATTAGTTTCATCCACTTTCTAATTATAAATGAACATCTATTTCTAAATTTGTCGACAACTAAGCATTGTGTAATTTATGTGTGAAGGGTATTTGGCTGGGGATGATTGGTGGAACTTGCATTCAGACAATCATTCTGATATGGGTCACATTTCGAACAGATTGGAATAAAGAGGTAAGATAATGTGTTTATATTTATATAATCTTGAAATTGAAATACAATTTTCAGTTAGGCAATAAAATTTGAGTACAACAATTCTGAAAATATGTACAACAATTCTGAAAATATGATTCAAACTTTTAATCTTTTCAAGAAAAAAAAATTATGTCAATTAATATTTTAATATGATTTGTGCTATCACAATTTATTTTATTTAGTATTTTTTTTTTAAAACAAATGTTTTAGAAAGCCCCTTCTAAATTAAATCAATTGAGAAGATTTATAAGTCCTTCAATTTTCTCGTTTTCTTATCTATAAAACTTTTAAAGGGTTTGGATCACAAAATAATATATATTTTAAAAATTGTATTCCACATTTTTTTTAGTTAGCTCAGCTAAATTTTCTTTGACTTGAAAAGGAAGAGGCTTAAATAATAATGTGCTGTGAACTATTTTAAAAAAAAAAAAAAATTAAAAGAAAAAGAAAATACCTATCATCTTAGTATGGATTAAGAAGAGAAAAGGGAACAATAACAAATGTTTTCCACGGAAAATTGCACAGGTCGAAGAATCAATGAAGAGATTAAAGAAGTGGGAAGACAAACAGCAAATTACTTTGAAGGATTGAATTCCATTTGTCGAATATAGCCTCTCCTCGACCAAAAGGGAAAAAAGAAGAAAAAGAAGAAAAAAAAAAAAAAAAAACGGAAACATTTAGAAACTTGGATGTTAATGGCTAACGTGGAAAATTACCTTTGGTTGGTCCATGTTTTTGTCCATGATTTTTTAGGTCAGAATAATATTATTTTGGTTAGTCTAATTTCATCGTGGTTCAATTTTAGTATACATTTAATTAAATTTGGTTGAGGATCTGCATAAAGAAGATCAAGAAACCTGTCAAGAATCTCATTTAATAATTGAGTTTTTGGGAAGGAATATCATGTTTATTAATATATTTTAATTTATTAAAAAAAAAAAAAAAAAAACAGTACACATACTTTTAAAAGTAGTTCTCACTTGAAAAAAAAAAAAAAAAAGAAAGAAAGAAAATTCACCTTCTCTCTTCCTTTAGAGTCGCCCTCCCTTATCTCCCCTAATCTCTTTCAAAATATTTGTAAGTTAGGTTGGATTATAGCTTGGAGGGTGTGTTCGACCAAATATCTTCTAATATAAATACTAAACTTCTAAAATGCTAGAAGGCTGTCACTGCATGCATACTAAACTTAAAACACAATTTTTACTCTAATACCTACTAATTCCATTGCATTGTCCAATTTCCAGAGCTCCCAAACCTTAAATTTGTAAAAGAAATATATATACCGTTACCTTTTTGTTGATATGATACGTTTTGATGATGGAATACAATAGAATTGCTTACTTGTCCACCAAATTTATGTAGTTGGATAGACAGCCAGCGTTCTTTTTGCCTGTAATCACTTCTAGCACCAAAACTTCAAAGCTATAAACATCGGATTTCACTGAAAATAGGCCTTCCATTCCATTGCATACTCTGATGACATATAACCACTGTTGAAACCAAAATTAGTGTAATAAATTTTAACAACGAATAATAGATAGGTCAATATATGTTATTATGCTAATTAAGACATTGGTGTAATAATTCACAAAATTGATTAGATATGACTGTGATTTAAACATACATCCTAGAAGGTAGAATACTTACTATGTTCCAACAATGCGATTTGTGTTTGCTTGAATTTGATCTTGGGCAACTATCCTTGCCATGCCAAAATCTGCGATTTTGGGATTCAAATCAACATCCAGTAGTATATTGCTGGCCTTAAAATCTCGATGAATGATTTTCAATCTTGAATCTTGATGAAGATATAAGATTTCTCGTGCGATGATACATATAATTTCAAAACGTCTTTTCCAGTTGAGCAAAGCCCTCTTGCTTTCATCTAGAATAAAAGTAAAAAGACCAACTTAAACAACTTTGTTTTTGCATATTCAAAATGAATGACCAACCTAAAGTAGGATATAAAATTATGATAAATGAAAATTAAAAAAAAAAAAAAGTTATTTTTTAATTAAGAAAAATTAAGAAAATTTACCAAAGATGAAATAGTCCAAGCTTTTGTTTGGTAAGTATTCATATACAAGCATTTTCTCTTCATTCTTAACGCAATAGCCTAAAATTCTGACGAGGTTTCTATGTTGGAGCTTTGCAATTAATGTAACTTCATTCTTGAACTCTCCAACTCCTTGCCCTGAATTCTTAGCCAGCCTTTTAACTGCAATTTCCTCTCCATTCATAAGCTTGCCCTGAAATAATTAGTAACGTCTCTAAATTTATCTAAGCTCATCCACACAAACTGCCCTACTTTAGTTAATAAGTAAAATTTAAGAGTATTTCGCTTGTTATAACTTTGAAATGTACTTTGAATAAAAAAATAAAAAAAAAAAAAGGAAAAAATGTATTTTGGTTTGATCTCTATAATTTTATATGTATCTATTTGGTCTCTAAAATTTCAATAAAAAAGATTCTTAAAGATTTGAAAAACAATTCTAAACAGCCCCTGCATTAATCTAGAAAACATGACATAGCATGTTGGGTGAGTAAATTGTAAATGAGATGCAATTTTTACTAATTTTATATTCTTTTTCTCTTGGGTGGTATTGATTTTTTTTTTTTTTTTTTTTTTCCCTTCCTCTTCCACGGTTTCACACCCATTGTCTTCTTATTCCTTACTTTTCGTGCTTCTCTACAAAATTTCTCATCTTTGGATTTCAAATCCTCCCCAACGTTACATCCAAGCTTTGAAAGATGTCTCTGCGTGTTAAGACACTGACTGAATTTTAAGTTGAATCATAGTCGAGTGTCTCAATTTCGGATCTGATCAGGCTTGTATTGAGCAATGTCGGGAGGGTTTGAAAGTCAAAGATGAGAACTTTGGTAGAGAAGCCATAAAAGAATAAGAAGAGGAATGAGTATGGAACAAAGACAGGGGAAGGAGAAAATGGGAGGGAAAAAGAAAAATGAAAGTGATGGGGCTTGGCCAAAAACCCATCTTATTTACTGTTTAGTTCCCTCTTTTTGGCTGGGCCAAGAACCAAAAACCACCACCTGGGCCAGTTCTTTTATTTTCTTCTTTTTTCTAGATCTGGTTTTTTATTCTCCCAAGTTAGTCTTTCAATTATTTGTTCTCTTAATGTTGGGTTGTAGAAGGACTTTTTGAGCATATCTCTAAGAGAAAGCTTTTTTCTCCATGTAACAACGGAAGATTTCAGAAGAATGATGGGGAGAGAAAGTTGAAGGAAGAAGAGAGGGTGAAAAGAAGAAGGAAAGCGAAAAAGAATGATCCACCTCATCTAGAATAAAATTATAAAATTAGTAAAAATTACTTACCGTCAAATAAATTCAAAGACCATTTAAAAACTTGGACATAAGTAACAATTTTTTAAAACTTCAGAAAAACTAAATAAACACTTAACCTCAAATTGTAAGGACTAAAATATATTTAAAAAAAAATTGGATGGATAATACAAAATAAGCTATCACATTATAGGCACATCTTTAGATATTAGAAAGCTATAACTAATTATATTAGTAAGTTGAGATATTTTACCTTATAAACTGTGCCAAAACCACCTTTTCCAAGCTTGTTATTAAGTGAAAAATCATCGGTTGCCTTTGTAATAGTCAACAAGTCAAATATAGGCAAATCTGAATTTGTTCTACTTTCATCAAATTCCTTTGAATTTGGAGAATGCTCAAAGTTATTAGATAGACTCGTCGATCTCTCCCTTCCTGTGTCATTAATTAAAAGTCTCTATGCTTTAGCCAACAATCCAATAAGCACGAGAGAACATAGAAAGTTTGAAAACAGATTACTTACTTTTTCTAATCATTTTCCATAAACAAATTAGTGAGGTCACGAGTAACACCAATACAACAAAAGATACAACAACAATTACTATCACCTTCTTTGTTGGATGAGGATTTGAATTTTGTGGATTATATTGAGCTGAACAAAATAAAAAAAAATAATTAAAAAAAAAAAAAGGCAGTTGAAATTTGGTAAGGAAATAAAATGCAAAGAAAAATGATGGGGTTAATTAAAAAGCCTCACCTAATTCAATAGCATCAACTCTTACATATAGATCTTGACGCGTGTTGGCAAAGGTCCGTGCGTCTATCAAGTCTCCATACCACATCACGCACCCGCTCCCCGTCGCGTCAGTTGCGCTCGTGTAAGCCGTACAGTTACAATCATTTACACATGCTTGTGCGCACGCGTCCAAACTCATACTCAAATCTGCACGTGCCGTCGACGTATCCGGGACCTTCACACGTGACACCCTTACAAATCCCTCTCCACTACGACACATGGCGTTGGGCCTCTTCCTGATGCACCCACCCGACGGATCTCCCCGTAACCAACTTTGGTTCGATCGTGGTTCGAAGCCAGGCAAGCACTTGCAATAGAACTGCTCCGTGTCGTACTGGTCACAGTTAGTGTTTGGATAGCATCTATTGTAGCTGTCGCACCACTCGGTCGGACCCGTCCAAATAATCTTTCCACTTTTGTTGTTCTTCATTCCACATGGACCGATGCAACAAACCGGATTCGTCTAGACACATGCTGCTTAAAACCGTGTCGGTTGTGACACTGTCCATTATGGAAATCTCTTCTGTGTTGTCGATGTAGGTTGTGTTGAATATAAATGACCTTGTCATTTCAGGTACTCCAGACCATTTCTGCCCTGTCCATGATCCAATCCGCCACCGCGGAACATTCCCATTGTACAAAATTAATTGCGGATACCCTGTCGGGTCTATCCGACAACTGAAGTTCCCAGTTCCCGGATCGTCCTGCGCCTTCCATGACGTTAGGAACCAGTTAATCCCGGTCCGCCAGTTCAACCCCAATTTCATGTAGGGAAGAAAGACATGAGATGGATAACCAAAGCTTTGCCATATAACCTGTTGGCTTTGTCGTTCAATCAGGGCGAAATTTCCCGTATTCCAAAGCTTAATCAACACGTCGTCGTTTGATTCAATGGTAGCGTTTGTAGACCAAAGAGATACGGTTTGTTTGGAGGTGAAAAGGAGGAGGTTTCCACGGCGGTCGAGGGCTAAGGTTCCTGTGTTGTCGTTAAGGGGTTCGCTTCTATTTGCAACCCAAACGAGGGTAAATTGAGGAATTTTATTGTACCAAATTCCGACATATCGGCGAGTGGTGGAATTGTTGAAACCGAAGAATCCAAGAACGAAATTATTGTCGCTGGATGTCAACCGATCTCCATCTTTGATGATTTGAATGGTAGAATTCGAATTCTCAAGGCCAACGCTAAATTGGCTACCAACAAAAATGAGCAAAAACAAACGAAATGAAGAAGAAAGCCCGTTTAGGAGGAAGAAGATTCATAGAGCATTTCATTATCATTAGTGGGGATGACTGAGAAACTCATCTTAGCGCCCGGTAGTGATAAGAGATTGGAATTAATATTAGTTTTTTGTGTCGCCACATATATTTTTAACGATATTCGGTGCAATTTATACTCATTTTCTAGTCTATCTTTAAGAACACACTCCATTCAAGAAATATTTATATATATATATATATATATTTTAAAAAAAAAAAAGAAAGACCATTGATATTACTGTCCAAGATGAATGTACACAAGTATTTTTCTAATTTAATTACTAACCAATACATGAAAATCATGTGCCTGGTTCAAAACGACACTATATAATTTGCTCCTTTCACAGAAAATTTTGAATCAATTTCAAATTTTGCGGTTGTTAATATATAAATTGATGTTTAACTTTTTATGTGATGTGACTGTTTCCTGTTTTAATATGCACCATGTTGTAGAGAATGGTTAACTATATTGGTTTTGAATTCTAATTTTTTATAGATATTTTATATTATATTTAAGCTCTATATAGTACACTTCTTATTACAACTGTCATTTAGTGAATCACCTTTGAAATGTTCCAGTATATTAGTGATTTTATAGAAAATCTGTTCAAATCACATCCTGAAGTAATATATGATACCAAAAAAGAAAAAAAAAAAACAATAATTAAGATAACAGCTCATGATGCTTAATTAAATTAATTATAATTACGACAACGATTATGTAGCTTACATTCACTTAATTCTATAATTCCTTTTATTTACACACTAAAAATAAAATAAAAATAGTTTTTTTAGAAAAAAAAATTGGTTTCACTTAATTCTATAATTCTTTTTTTACACAATAAAAATAAAATAAAAATAGTTTTTCTAAAAAAAAAAATTGCTACATGACACATGACACATTACTATTGGGTGATGCTTGCTGAACCTAATTTTTATTTTATACAATTATTTCAAATATTAAAATTTATATTTTCATTAATTATTTATGTTGATTTTGGTTAAACTCTCAAATATCTCAATCAGACAAAATGCTGTGGATCAAATAATGGTTGAAATATTGTTTCTTTTGCATTACCCAAAATGCAACAATTCAAAAAAAAAAAAAAAAAAAATCCAGCTACTTGGAGCATCCACAGCCAATTATTTTTATTACAAACCACGTGGAATAAAATTCTTAAATAGATGTGTATAAAGAAATTTAATGTATGGACACTTTTTTTTTTTCTTTCATTCCCTGTTTGTTACTTTTCCTCCCCTCAATTAATTTGAAAAGACAATTTCAACTAACTTATTCGTTGGAAGTACAATATTTTTCTACCAATTAATTTAAAAAAATTTACTTTAGTTGATGATATATTGATGTTGAAATATAATACTGACATATTGTTAATATACTGCTAATAAACTTTATTGAAAATATATATGCTCATATACTTTATAATGATACATTCATTTATACTGTTGATATACTTGACTAATATATCGTTGATATTCTTTATAATGATATTGCTAATAAACTTTATTGATATACCGTTGATATACTTTATAATGATACACTCATCTATACTACTAATACACTCGACTGATATACTGTAGATATGCTTTATAATGATACACATGTTTATATTCTCGATACACTTGATTGATATATTGTTGATATAGTTTATAATGATACACATGTTTATACTGTTGATGCACTTGATTAATATATTATTGATATACTTTATAATGTTACACTCGTTTACACTACTGATACACTTGACTGACATACTGTCAATATTCTTTATAATGATATACATGTTTATACTATTGATACACTTGATTGGTATTATTGGTATATTTTATAACATTACACACATTGATTGACACTAAGTACTTGGTGATTGCTATCTGATTTACTATTTACTTTATGGGCACTTGTTGGGCTTAAACCCAAAATTTTTAGGTTACCCAAAAAGGATCATGTTCATAGTAGGAGGCAAACTATTGTTGGCAGAACTGGTGACCACCAATAATCATCCGAAAAGAATGATGCCTCTACCAAGAGTGAGATCACTATTGCAAATTATAGTCGAAATACAAGTTACTCGTAGCTCAACTCTGGTAAAAAAAATGTAAGCAAGTTATTTAAAAAAAAAATGTAAGAAAAAAAGTGATGCAACAAAGAAGGAAAGAAATAGGGAGAGAGAAATTTTTTCTAAAAAAAAAAAGAAAAAGAAGAAGTTCTAAAAAATTGCTGCAAGGGAAAAAAAAAATAAAGGACAAGAAGAAAGTATAAGGAACTAAAATAAAACAAAATAAAAGAAGATGAAATCCAAGTTTTGTTCTTAGGAGAGTTTTTATTAAAAAACAAAAAAAGAGAGAAAAGAAAAACTAGAAGAAAACAAAGTACGGGAAAAAAAAAAGAAAAAGAAAAAAGGGGGCAATTCAAGTTTTTAAGGAAGAAAGTAAGTAAAACTTCTTAAATTGTAATTCTAAAAAAAAAATCTTAAATTATAAAAATATAGAAGACAAAGAAGAAAAAGAAGGTTAAAATTGTTATAGAGCCATTTTGGAAAAACAAATAAATAAAATATCAGAACTAAAAATTTTGTCATATATGCACAATTTGAAATATCGAAGAATGCTTGCAAAATCATATTCTTAAATTGCTACTCATTGCAGATTCCCTTTAACACATCGTGTATACAATTTATATCATTGAATTTATTTAATGGTGATAATTCTCCCACCACCTTAAATAATAAAGTTAACATTCTTATTATGTTAAATTATACAAAAATTTCCTAAACTTTGATGTACGTTTCAAATTATACTATGAGATTTTGTAAAGTTTTATTTTTATTTTGAACTTTACCATTGTCCCAAAAAATATATATATATTTTGGAGAGTATCTTTAAAATAATATGAAAATTGATCCAATGGTTAACATGTAAAAATTGGGGAGAGTTACATATACGACATCATGTAACATCCTTCACATAAATAATAAATTAATAAGACAATTTTTTTTTCTTTTAACAATTTGTAGAATAGAAAATCGAACTATCTAATTGACAATTAGATTTATAAAAAACATTGGGACATATATATTATACATGTTATTATTTTATATTATCAACAATAAAAGAAATGAAATGCTTAATACAACAACCAAGTTTAAAGAAATAGAAAATGAATAATGCGAATAATACATGTATTAAATGCACATCTTAATCATTAGGTGATTATTCATTTATTAAGTCCATCTCTATGGTGTCGTTTTGTACTTATTTATATTTATGTAAATTAAAAATGCATAAATTTATTTAAAATAAATAAATGAATTGTTTTGACTTCTAAACATTTAATTGATCTCACAGTATATTTCTTCATAATTTTTATTGATGATTTTTTTTTGATATTTTATGAATATTTATGAAAGACATCAAAGATATCAATTAATTTTGATATCGAATTTTTTGATATATGAATATATCAAAGAAGCGATGAATATATGTTAATATTTACCTTCAAGCGATTAAGTTAATAAAGTAATTATTTACGATATTAGAGAGTACAATTACATTATTGTTTTTATAACTAGAAAAGACTCAGGTCAAAGTGAGGCTAGGTAAACAATAATTGACATGGTTTTCTACCTTAGAGGTTGGAGGTTCAATCCCTCATCCCATAACTTTTGGCTTTTTTTTGTTTGTGGGTGTGAAATATAAAAATCAAGGATTTTGGGAACTCACCATTTTGGTCATTCATCCCTAGCAGATAATTTGTTTTTCGTAAACCTGCATATGAAAATACAGTTTAATTAAACCTTATGGATTTGTTATCCTCCTCCCACAATTTACGATGAATCGGGTGAGAGATTGAAGATTATGAAATGGTCGGATCAACAACCATTTGAATTGGTGTGATATTCCTCTATTTTGGGAATTAGGGGAACTCTAATCAAGAACAAGTTAAGAAGATTACAAATACTTTTAGAACGAAGTGGGTACGGATTGATTTGTGTGGTTGCTTCAGCAACCATGATTGTCAAAAAGGGAAAATTGATGATCCAATTAAAGATGTAGTTCCATAGTGGGTTTTGGATCAAACAACGAAGATTGAGAGGGTTATTGTATAGATGCTGTAGGACATTCATCGACGGGAGTGTTATAAAGTATTAAGATCAAGAGTCACCAACTAAACCAAATTATGGCAGCAAAATTTTCATCAACGATAGCTCAAAATTGTTGAAGATTCTACAATAATACTTGCCAAATTTGACCATATAGGAACAATAGAGAAATGCAAAGCTTTATCATTCTTTATTTATCTCAGTCATTTACTACTTTGAATGGAGAATCTTATGAAAATCAATCACAAAATTAGAAACATCAAAACTCTCTTTTGCCTTATTAGTAACTTCCGTCGCAACTTGCAAATCAAATCCCTAGTTTCCATAAAAATTTTAGTCATCATTACATGACTAATTTGAAAATCTCTCATTCCTTTACATCTCCCCATATGTGTTAAAACTAAAGGCTTAAATATCTTCTGTTTTAATAAATATATAATTACAATCAAAAAACAAATAAATGAGAATAGATTTTTTGTTCTTAAAAAAAAAAAATATCTTAAAAAAATAACATAAATCAAAATCTGAAAACATAAAATAAAATTTAAAAAAGATTGAAAACGAAAACATCATGAAAACTGAAAAATGAAGATAATCTATAATTAAAAAAAAAAAATGGGATAAGGAGAATTCAAACTTGAGGAGGGCCTAAAAGTTTAGCAAAGATCTTGATTTTCACATTTAAATCTGCAAAGATGAAATATAATTGCATTGTATCTTCAAAGACTGATAAAGAAATCTTGGGATTAATCAAATTTCAAATCATGTGGGTGAGGGTGTTTTTGCTATTCTTCCAAATGCATGCAACCTCAAAATTTGCTATCAGCTACAATTTCTAAATAATTATTTGGAGTTTCTCTTTCCATAGTACAATAAATTAGCAAATTGGAGTTAATGGGATGAATATTGTATTTTTTTTATATAAAAAAAAACTAAAACAAATTGTGTTGATAAAAATTACGAAAAATAAGTGAACTTTTTGTTTTTATTCTAACGTGTCTATGGAAGAAATGCATTTAAAATAAAAGTTTACCAAGTGTGATTTTTTTAATTAATATTACTGATGCATGCATCACTTAAAGGACACGTGCACCTTCTTTTTTATAGGGTAATTATTTTAAATGGCAAAAGTATTGAAAATATTTTCAAATATAGCAAAATGATAGACAACGACAGCTAGATAATAGTAGTTTATAAGTGTTTATCACTAATAAGACAACAATATTTTGCTATCTTCGTAAATATTCTGGCTCATTTTTGTCATACCCCCTCCTAGATACCCGCTCAACCTAAAAGGAGATGTGAAGACAGTGAGTATCAACTCTCTTATGATTCTCACCATCCAATTGAGTCCTGCTTAACCTGATAGACGATACCATATATTCACAACCATATCACACACATTGTCTCAATGGCATCCAGAGCTAAGAGCAACCCAAACGTAAAATTTACAAACATATAATCAAACCATGTCTCAAAAACCTTTACAAGACAAGCCCATAAATACAACCAAAATGTTTGACTCTCAACCACTGCTACAGATGTACATGCCAGACCAAATATCTATGTACATACAAAGGTCTAAATAAATGAGCTTGTTGATGTCTTAAAACTGTGGCAGATGAGCTCGTGTAGGCTAGACTTCGGAAACTCTTTTGCTACCTGACGGGTTGGGGGGAGGGGGAGGGGGGAGGGGGGGAAAGGAATGCCCCGTGAAGTGACGATTTTAAATCAATAGTCATGAGTATGTCAATAAATAATTTAAAAATGGAAATATTTCTGCTCAAACTTAGAGTTAATAAATCATGCTTAATAGTTAACAAAATCATCCTTAAAAGTTAACAAGCTTAGCAAGTCATGATCATGACATAGTAAAACATTTAGAGAAATCATCAATCAATCATTCACAAACTCATTTGTACCCATAATCATACCTTAGTTGAGATACACTCAACGTTGATAGCCTTAGCTGATATAGAGTAAACTCAGTACAATTAGTGAAAAAACTCTCATATGTGCATGTAGAAATGCCCCCAAAAGGCTTAGCACCCGTGCACATGACCCAAAGCCTATAAGTGTGTCAAGGCAGGTCCCAAAGGCCTATATTATCCTTATAAGTTGGACTTCCCAACACCTCCATCTCTTTGAGCATAAAAAATCCTTAAAATAGGGTACAAGCATAAAGATATAAATATCATTTTCCATCAATTATAACATGCTTTACACATGAAACATGAATCATAATTCTCTTCCTTGTAATGTTTCATCATAATTCCCTTCCTTGTAAGCATAACACTTGGAAATGGCTTATCAAAGTTTGACTACAAGAAAATATGCTCAAGGAAAGAAAAACATACTTTTATAAATATACCATACTTCTATATTATAATAAGCATTATTAACGAAAACTTATAAAACTCATGACTTCACTCACAGTCATAGGTTCGTTCCATCGGACTTAATGCTTCACCTATATTTGTTTGGTTTGAAAATCAGATCACAAAAAATCTCTAATTATTTTCTAAGCAAGTATTAAGCCCAAATAACTCATGAACAATCATAACTTTAATTAGAATTCCCTTGAATTCCATTTAATTCCAAAATATTTTTAGTTTAGGGGTTTAGCACCTTTATCCCTAAATTATTAAAAAAGAAAAAAAAAATCCCAAAATTAGCTTAAAATCTCAAATTCGTGTATGTTAGACTAGAATATCCTAAAGACATCCAAAGAGTCCTAAAAATCACTTACAAACTTCAAACAATTCAATTTGGAACCATTGAGCACCTAAAATTCCCATAGGCACAAGGCTGGCAGCACACAAGTCTCAACTCTCACCAACATGGCTGAGGGACTCTTCCCACGCACACAAGGCAGCAGGGCAAGAGGGCATGAGCACCAAGCTGGGCTTGAGAAGTTACCTCTGCTGTTTTTGACAGAATTTCACACCCACCTTTCAGCTCCAAAATCTTCAATTCCCAACCAAATTTCTTCCAAATTTCTTGTATAAAACACGTAAACAACCTCTTAACTAACTAATTTGAGAATTTTAAGCTTTAAAATTCTTTGAATACCTCAAAATCAGCTCCAACAACCCATGACCCCCTGCTTCACCGAAATTCTGCACAACCTTCAGGTTTTCATAAAAAACTTCAACTTCCTGAGCTCAAATCGGTCGAGCAGCCCTTATGCTTCTTCCTCACTTGTTCCTCTTTCACTTCCAGCACAAATTTTGAAGTTTGTATGAACCAAATGGAAACGCCAACCCCTTGAATCTCAGCTTACATTGTTGGCCGACAGCCACCTCTCTCTCAACCATCACTAAACTTCCACCAACTAATCCAACTTTTAAACCCACTAACTCCTATCTAATGCTATTTAAAATTACAAATGGTTCATGACTTAGTTCATTTTCCACAAAATTTCATTAAAAAAAAAAAAAATTAAAATTCCAACCAAAACTAATGGCCTCTCGAGTACCTCTTTCCATTACCAACACTTAAAATTACTTTTTTTTTTCCTTATTTACCAAATTTCTTAGACAAATTCCGATCACCCTTAACAGGTTTTTCTACTGAAAATTTACTCGACCTAATAGTAACACTTAAATTTTTAATTTAAATTATTGACCAATAACTTGATTTATCTAATTATCTACCTTACTTCAATCAAGTTCTCTTTAGCCTTCAAAGTACACCATTTAGATTAATCCTTAGCTTAGAAAATGTAAATAGGGTTTGAAACTTACAATTTTATTATATTTGAAAATAACCATTTTCTATAAGTAATTTTGGGAATGAAACACATTTCTTTCTTTCTTTCTCCCTCACTCTCTCTTTCTCTCTCTCTTATTTCTTGGACTTTCTACGCATATAACCTGATTAAATAGACCTAATTATAAAATTGTCTTAAATTTCATATTTTTTCTTACATATCCATAACACCCTCTATGAACTTTTGAAAATTTGAAAAATAATAATAAGAAAAAAAATAGAAATAAGAAAAAACTCAAATGGAAAATAAAATATTTCATATTCTCATGCATTAAATCATTTTTCTCTGAAAGCATTTTATTTTCAAAATCAAATCTTTAAAAGAATATATCATATTTATGCGAATTAAATGATTTTTTTTTCCAAAACTCACACATGAAAGTTTGTGAGCTATACATAATACATATGAGGTTTGTTTGTTTATGAGGTTTGTTTTGTTCATTCTGGTTTCAATTTCAAATATATATGGGTTTATTTCAAATAATCTAAAAATATTATCTATCTTAGAATAATATACATGTGTATGTATCAAAAAGTATGTGGAATATGTATATCTTAATAGAAATGAGACTAAACTTAGAATATACATTCTATATTATATAACATCCTTAAATTTGTACTTATTCTAAATACATTTGGAATAACCTTGTATATATTTGAAATAAACCCCATATACATATATGAGAAACAAAACACATATGATTAGAATATTTGTAACCATAATTCTTCATTAAATACAATCCACCGAATTCATTTCAAGTTCCTTGGTGCGACTTGTGCGGGGGCACACAAAAAGCATGACTTCCCCCTCCTCCGCGCAAATTAAGAATTTTGAATTTTAAGTCAAAATTCGAAATATGTAAAAAGAAAAATTTGTGACAAATTTGTAACTAATAAAAAAAATATCCTTAAAAAACAAAAAGTCCCAAAATCAATACCCAAAATTGGAAAAAAGAAAAAGGACAAATTTAATGATTGAAAAAATATTATTTTTAAAAAAATAATTTATTTAATATTTTAATTATAAAATAATATAAAAATTAAATATGATAAGAGAATGTACCTCTCCTATTTCTTAATTTTAAGAATATATATTATATTAGTTAATAAAAAAAATCTTTAAATGATAACCGGAATTTAATAATGATATATATAGTGTAACTAATGTATTATTTCAAAATTAAAATATCTAAATAATTAATACTAAATTCAGATTGAAATTTTTTTTTTATATTTTAATTATAAATATGAAAATTAAATATGAGAGAAAAAAAAAAAGTAGGAAAGGGTTAAAATTGTCCCAAAATTAAGTAAAAATCTAATTTTTCTCATTAAGTCCCATCAATTTAACGTATATACAATTCTATAAATTTATTAATTAACGAGCACTGATTATAGAAATTGTTAGATCATTTATAGAGTTGGGTCCTTCAGTACTAGTAGATGGATCTCCACTATTGTACTTTCTCTTTAAAATAAAAGCAGGCTTCTTTGGAGAAGGAAGACCTACTTCATTCCCCAACATGAAGATGACAGTGGACATGGTCGGACGATCTGTCGGATCCTCCTGGACACACAATAGCCCAATTTGGAGGCATCTCATGATTTCATATCCACAACTTGATTCTTCTAAACTTGAGTCTACTAATTCCATTACATTGTCCAATTTCCAGAGCTCCCAGACCTAAAGTTGTAAAAGAAATATAACATCATTCTCTCGTTATGTGTTTAATCAATAAGAGCAAAAGTAATATAATTGGAAATGATTAGTTGATATTATAGGTTTGGATGATAGAATTCAATAGAATGGCTTACATGTCCAACCAAGTTCAAGTAGGAGGAATCATAGTTAGTGTTCTTTTTGCCCATAATCATCTCTAGTATCAAAACTCCAAAGCTATATACATCTGATTTCACTGAAAATAGGCCTTCCATTGCATACTCTGGTGACATATAGCCACTGTTGAAACCAAAATTAAAAGCAAAATTTTTTTTAACAATAGGTCAATATCTTTTCTAATATACTAATTAACATATTGGTGTAAATAATTCACAAAATTGACCAAATATGACTGAGTTAATCGTACACCTAGAAGAAGGATAGAAAACTTACTATGTTCCCACAATGCGATTTGTGTTTGCTTGAATTTGATCTTGGCCAAATATTCTTGCCATGCCAAAATCTGCTATTTTGGGGTTCAAATCAGCATCCAGAAGTATATTGCTCGCTTTCAAATCTCGATGAATAATTTTCAATCTAGAATCTTGATGAAGATATAAGATCCCTCGTGCAATTCCACATATGATTTCAAAACGTTTTTTCCAATCAAGCAAAACCCTCTTGCTTTCATCTAGAACAAAAAAAAAAAAAAAAAATGATGAACTTCGATAACTTGATCATTGTTTTAGAGAGTTGTTTAATTAAGCAAAGTTAAGAAAAGTTACCAAAGATGAAAGAGTCCAAGCTTTTGTTTGGCAAGTATTCATATACAAGCATTTTCTCTTCATTCTTAACGCAGTAGCCTAAAATTCTGACGAGGTTTCTATGTTGGAGTTTTGCAATTAAATTTACTTCATTCTTGAACTCTCCAACGCCTTGCCCTGAATTCTTAGCCAACCTTTTAACAGCAATTTCCTCTCCATTTATAAGTTTTCCCTGAAATAATTAATAATGTATGTGTATAAATTTATCTAAACCCATCCAACCACAGTCCTACAGTAAGTGTATAAATCATCCACAACATCAATTTCGATAGAATATAAAGGGTCAACTAATTAATATATATGCTTGTAATAACTTTGAAATTTAATTTTAATGATTAAAAAAAAAATGAATGCTAAATAGTCTACGTAGATGGCTTCGATGAGCGACGATTTTCCTCTACCAAAACATGAGTGAAACATGAGACGGTTTACATGGTTTGATCTTTTTGAATATTTCAATTCAATAAGTTTTTACCTTGTAACTTTGATGAGTGATGGAATTCATGCTTGTTTAGTAGGTGGATGGAATGAGGCTTTGCATATGGATGGACACGATGATACACTTGGCCTTTGAATTTTGTAATCGCTACTTTAATCCTCAAAACGAGGCAAATCTTGTATTTTGTCTACACACTTTGTAGGGATTTACTTTGTAACTTTCTTTCATTGTATTAGACACTACTTGAATGTGCTATGCAATTATAAAATTTCAATTATGAGGTGGAATCTGTGATATTTCAAGTGGCATGATATTATATATATATATAATCCATGTATGTTTTGTAGCTATCATTATCAAGTGGCATGATATTATATATATATAATCCATGTATGTTTTGTAGCTATCATTTAGGTTTTGTAAAAAAAAATGAAATGGTATGTTGTACCGCTAAAAATAATGTAAAAAATAGCCAAAAATTACCATTATGACCGTCGGTAATATATAATTTACAAGAAAATGCTATAAACCCTTTCAATAACGTTAAAAGAAAAAGTTATAAAAATCTGATAATAGTGTATACAAAATGGCATATAAAAACATGGAATAACCTCAAGAAAATGCTACAATAAAGTTATAATAGCTTATTAAATAGTTATAAAAATTTATTATAGCTTTAATAAGTAATGCCATAATATATTTTCGTAGCAAGGTAAATATGCTATATTTTAAAGGTTTTTTTACAGCATTCAACATAGCTAACAAAAAAAAAAAAAAAAATTTATCAAAAGTCTTAGACCTTCGAACAAGGCTATAAAATGTCTATTAAAGCTTTTCTCGTTAGCATTTACCTCCACATCTCCATCCTTTAATTTAATTTTATAAATTCTACCTGTTACTTAAGGGACCCTAGATTTTGATGATTGGTTCAAAGTCTGCTTTAGAGTATTCACCAAAGGCCCAAAATGAGCAATAGCTAGAGAAATCGATTACATGATAGACGTAGATAGCTTGGGATATTTAAAAATTAAAGCTATAATTAATTATATTAATAAGTCTGAGATATTTTACCTTATACACTGCGCCAAAGCCACCTTCTCCAAGCTTATTAATTAATGAAAAATTGTCTGTTGCTTTTGCTATGGTCAACAAGTCAAATACAGGCAAATCTGAACTTGTTCTACTTTCATCAAATTCCTTCAGATTTGGAAATTCTCCACAGTTAAGAGATAAGCTTGTTGATCTGTCCCTTCCTGTGTCGTTAATTATATGCTTTAGCTAACAAAACAATCTAATAAGTCACGAGAGAACATACAAAGTTTGGGAAAAAAAAAAGTTTACATACTTTTTCTAGTTGTTTTCCATAAATAAATTAGCGAGGTCACGAGTAGCACCAATGCAACAAAAGACACAATAACAGTTGCTATCACCTTCTTCGTTGGATGGCGAATTGAATTTTGTGCGTATTGAGCTGAATAAAATAGCAGAAAAAGAGGGGGAAATGACGACGGAAATTAATTTTTGAAATTTGGTAAGGAAAAGAATAATCCAAGAAAAAATCAATGGGAAGACTTAAAAGCTCACCTAATTCAATAGCATCAACCCTTACATAAAGATCTTGACCCACGTGGGCATAGCTCCGCGTGTCAACCAAATCTCCATACCACATCATGCACCCGGTCCCTGTCGTCTCATTTGCACTTGTATAAGCCGTGCAATTACAATCATTTACACACGCTCGTTCACACGCTTCCAAACTCATACTCTTATCCACACGTGCCGTCGATGTATCTGGCACCTTCACACGTGACACTTTCACAAAACCCTCTCCACTCCGACACGTGGCGTTCGACCTCTTCCTGATGCACCCACCCGACGGATCTCTTAAGAACCAATTTTGGCTCGACCGTGGTTCGAACCCAGGTAAGCACTTGCACTGGAACTGATCTGCGTTGTATGGGTCACAGTTGCTGTTCAAACCGCACCGGTTGTAACTGTCACACCATTCGATTGGAGCTGACCAAAATTCAATCCACTTTTTCTCTTCTTCGTTCCATGTGGACCGATGCACCAAACCGAATTCATCTAGAGTCATTCTCATTAAAACCGTGTCCACCGTTACACCGTTTGTTAAGGAAATCTCTTCACTGTTGTCCACATATGATGTGTTGATTATAAATGACCTTGTCATTTCAGGTACTCCGGTCCATCTTCGCCCCGTCCACGATCCTCCCCGCCACCGTGGAGCATCCCCGTCGTACAAAATCAATTGCGGATACCCCGTCGGGTCAATCCGGCAACTAAAGTTCCCGGTTCCTGGATCATCTTGCGCCTTCCATGAAGTTAGGAACCAGCTGAGCCCGGTCCGCCGGTTCACTCCCATTTTCATGTTGGGAAGAAGGACATGAGATGGATAATCAAAGCTTTGCCATATAACCTTTTGGCTTCGTCGTTCAATCAGGGCGAGATTTCCCGTATTCCAAAGCTCAATCGACAAGTCGTTATTTGATTGGATGGAAGCGTTCGTAGACCAAAGAGATACAGTTTGTGTTGGGGTAAAAATCACGACGTTTCCATGACGGTCGAGGGCTAAGGTTCCTGAGGTGTCGTTGAGGGGTTGGTTTCTATTGGCAACCCAAACGAGGGTTAGTTGAGGAATTTTGTTGTACCAAATTCCGACATATCGGCGAGTTGTGGAATTGTCGAAACTGAAGAATCCAAGAGCGAAATTCTTGTTGCTGGATACCAACCGATCTCCATCTTTGATGATTTGAATGGTAGAACTCGAATTCTCAAGGGCAACGCTCAAATGGCTGCCCAAAAAAATTATCAAATACAACGAAACGAGGAAGACGGCCCTTTTAGGAAGAAGAGGATTCATGATTCATTTCATTGGGGATCCAAATAATTAAGGGATAAAATGGATTACTATTACTATTTATTAGTAGTGGGGATGGATGAGATTGAATCAGCTCAAAATGTGTGCATTAAATGTTGAAATAAGTAGTTGGAAGGGTAACTGTGAAATTGTTGGGTCTTTGATACAACACTATTTTGGGGCTTCTCCTCTCCGTCCATTTTTTGGTGTCATTGTAAGGTACAAAAATTTTCAAAATTACATTTAAAAAAAGTGTTTCATATGGCAAACTGTAGTTGGAGAATTAAAGCAGATTTAAAGGATGTTGCGATTAGAATTAAAATTATTTTTACAACTCAGAGATGTACCTATACCTATCTCAAAGCACTGTTGTGATAAGAGATTGAAATTAATATTATTTTTTTGTTCACACATATTTTCATGAACAATATTTTGGTGCATTTTGAGTTAAACTTGTTTTTTACACTATCCAGAAAAAAATTGGAAAATAGAAAAATAGAAAGAAAAAAATGCATTGTGAAGTGGCGTCATCTTTGTAGTTTAAGTGAACACATGGAGTTCACTGATTGGCCCTTTCACAAAAAAAATATCTTGTTGCCCTTGCTGTAGTTGGAAGGATTCTATTATTTTCCAACTAATGGGTATGTTGACATGAATAGCTATTCGCCATTTCTAAATCAGTCTTAAAATGTTGCTGGTAACCCGTAACCATCGTTTGTATACAAATTGATGATTAGTTTCTAAGGTGCTGTTGACTAAGTTTTTTAGAGAAAAAATAAATCCTCTGGGTATATAAGTTTTTGAGACTAAGTTTTCATTTGTTTTTTACTTTTAGTTCTTATATTTTGAGTTTGATTTCAATTTAGTTTTTGATTTCAAAATGTTACAATTTTATTCTTGAAATTTGAATCTTATTTCAATTTGGCCTTAGAATTTTAAATTTTATACTTTTAACTTCGATTTTACATTTAATTCTCGCTCTCAATTTTCGGTGTCAATGTCTATTCATTAATTTACAATAATTATAATTAATTAAATTTAACTATTTTTTCATCACTGTTAAAATCAATTTTTAAAAATTTTAAATTAATAAATAGACATTAATGCTATATATTGAAAATGAAAAATCAAGATTAAAAGTGTATGAAAACATACTTTCAAAATCCATTTTGGGTGGATATCAAACAACACTTGTATTTCATTTAAAATGACTTATTTTTTTAAATTAAACACTTGAAAAAGTTTTCCAAACACACCCTTGTTCAAACAGACATCTTCAAATAATGTGTTACACTAAAAAAGAAGAAGAAAAAGAACTCATGATCCTATCACAATAATTACATTAATTATAATTATTTTAAATGTTATAATTTATATTCATGACTAATTATATATATTTATTTTAGGCCAAAGTGAGTATAGTTCAACTAGTATATAAATTTGTTAGTGACCAAGAGATTTAGGATTTCAATTCCCAATCTTTTATTATACTTAAGAAAAATGTCCATTTTGACTTTGTCATTTTAATGATTGAAATATTGTTTGTTTTGCATTACGCAAAATTCAACAATTCAATCACATCCAGCTACTTGGAGAGTCCACAGCCAATTCTTTTTATTACAAACCACGTGAAATTATATTAATGATAATGATGCAGATGAATTTTGACTTTTCAATACTATACTTTCAAGAATTTTCAAACAAAAATATAAAATATAAAATATAAAATCTGGAAAAGTTAAAAAATTATTATAAATAAAAGAAAATCAAATTATTTATAAATATAGAAAAATTCTTATGAAATTTTAAAATTTGTGAAAGAACTTAAAATTTTAAAAATCTAAGCTTAAGTACTTAACAGTACTAAGAGAAGAATATAGTTCTTATCAAAAAAAAAAAAAAAGTTATTGTATTGTACATTTTATTATATGGTATTCTCAGGCGATAAAAGAAATGAAATATGAATTGCTTAATACAACCAACCACGTTTTAAAGAAATGGATAATGAATAATGTGGATAAAGGTAATAATGTAATTGAAGGCTAAAATATTATTATTATAAGAAAGAAAACTCCAATTTTTTGTCCTTTTTATCAAAAATACCGTCATCCTTCAATACTTTTAGATTTATTCTATTTCAAAAATACTCTTAAAGTTGCAAAAGTATCCACGAATTTTTCCAAAGTTCCAAAACTATTCTTAAATTTTGAAAAAAAAAAATTAAATTCCCTTACAATTAGTATATTGAAAAAGTGAAGGCATGTTTAGTAGAGAATCTGGAAACAGAAATTTGAAAACAAGGGATTAAGTGAAAACAAAGTTGTATTTCATGTTTTCAAATAAGTGTTTGGTAATTGATTTAGAAATTGGATGCTAATTTAAACAGGTTTAAATTATGTTTGATATACATATTTATAAATCATAAAACTAATTGTAGTTACTAATATTTAGTTGACAATAAATTATTATTAATTTTTTTATGAATATAATTTATGTTAAAAAATATCTACAGTTATTATTTTATAATATTATATAATTTATAATACATTACACATTACATATTACATTTTTTAAAATGAATTGAGATTATAAAATGATAGTATTGTATTTTTAAATGTTTTTATCTTGATTTAATATAATTCTATATTTTAAATTTTAAAATTCAAAATTTGGATACAATGTAACCATAAAATGTTGTTTTCAAAATTTGCACTATTTGGATCACAGAATTCAAAAATAGTTTTCAAAAACAAAATTTGGGTTGCCTACCAAACACATATCCAATAAATCTGAGAACATAAAACATAATCTGGATTCTCTACAAACGGACCCTTAATCTTTCTGTTTTTATTCTAGATTAAGGCAAGAGGACTTTAGCTCTATATGAAACCATTTAATTTTTTTAAAGAGAAATTGAAACTTTTGAAATTCCATACTATTTTTTGGAACAAAATACAAAATTTATAAGTGTTTTCTATAATTTAGATTACTTAAATACATGTACTAATCATTATTTGAAGGTGCATCTTCATGAATGTTGTTTGATGCTTGGTGTTGCATGGATTAAAATATTGATGCTAATATCAATATTGGAATTATAATTTTACGAATACAGGTACTTATATATATATAAGTAGCTACATAATAATTGAGTTATGAAATCCATTTAATTTATTAATAAGTTATTTTTACTACTAAACTAAGTTATAAATCTTTATTGCAATTTATAAAGACGATATTCATTTATAAAAAACAAAATAGAATAATTGTTTTAAATAGAGAAACGGTTGAAAATATTTTTTCAAATATAGAAAAATGTCATTATCTATTAATGTCTATTACTAATAGAAAGTGACATTTTACTATATTTATAGATAAGTTGATTTATTTTGTTGTATTTGAAATAACCTTAAAAAGATATCAAAGATATTGTTTAATTTGTAATATCAATATCGAACCAATCTAATTTACGTACATATTGACGCATGAGCAAGTGACTAAGTCAATGACGGGGTGATTTATGATATTGAAATTGACAATTACAATTATTTTAATAGAAAAAGAGTCAAGGAGTGAAGATTTAATTGGAAAACAGTTGAAGTTTCATGATACATAACTATTTTGAGTTTTTGTTTTTATAGTACAATATATTGGTGGCAATGAAGAATTAGCAAACTAAGTTGCAGTTTTAAAATTTTTGAAGATCAAACAATCCACTTGAGAATGACATATCCAAGCTTTCAATAGGGAAAGTCTTATTATGTGTTTCTATTTTACTCTAGAAAGTAATAATTTTGTCACTCATAATTTGACTTATATTTGTCAAACCAATTAATCGCTTGAGTATTTAAACTAAGGAACATCGCCCTTCAATAGATTTGTATTGTCATGTCTTGTTTTTGTGATATGTCTTTTCTTTAGTTTGGACATTTGTCTTTATTTTTATTGAAAAAAATTCAAATGCTACCAAATTCAAACTCTAGAAATTAAAAGTATAATTTCTCCCTCGGTATAAAAAGAAAAAGTTCAACCAAAAGTAAATTCTTTTGCATAAAAATCCAAATAGATAAGACACTAATTAATTATTATTATAATTGAGTTGATTGTTTAATCTCAAAAAATGTTGAACTTAAAAATAAAAAATAAAAAAATACAATAAAGATAAGACACTGCAAATCAGTTTGCTAATTTATTGCTACCTGTATATAAATTGTACTACGAAAACGAAAACTCCAATTAGTTATTTATATCTTTACATCTCAACTCTTCTCTTACTAAGTCAAGCTCAATCAATGCTTCTTCACCACACTGGACTCTTTCCTAATTATAATAATATAACAAATTCTAAAATCATAAATCTATCATTTTATTGACTTAGTCACTTCCGCCCACAAATTAAGGGGTAAGGAGTTAAGTTGGTAGATTAGATTATTATAGTTTACTCCATATTTGGGACAAATATTAGTGCTATTTATGATTATTTATAACCTACGATTAAATATAGTAAATACCAATTCAAAATCTTTTTGATCTAGTATTTTTTTATTTCCACTCATCATCTCTTTATTTCTTTGCAACAATATTTGCTATTTCCTATTTAAACCCTAAACCCCAAACATAAACTATTATACATAAAAATTATTATAACTCGCTAACTATATTAAACAACCCAGCGCCCCAAACACCCCTAAGAAATTAATATATATGTAGATATGTGGATATATCCATAAATTGGAAAGAAAAAGAGTAAGAGATCAAAACCTCAAAAAATTGGATCGTGAGGCTCCCTCATTCGGAAGTTAAAAAGAAAGAAGTAGGGGTATACATGGGTTGGGTTGGGTTGAGGGTAATTTTTGGATCAATTGGAAAATTCGAGTTGGTTAGGTTGCCAACTCAAAAGACCTAATAAAGTCTCCCACCCCACCCAACCTAATTCTTAAAGTTCGGCTTGGATTGGGTTTGGTAGTTCTAGTTGTTTAGGTTGTCGGGTCATTTGAACACCCCTAGAAAAAAGAAGGGAAAAGAGAAAAAAAAGAAGAAGGAAAAATGGGAAGAAAAAGAAAAGTCGGCCGTGAAGATAGGGTTTTTTTAGTACAATAACTATTTGGATGGGGATTAAACCTTTGACCTTTAGATAAGTAAAAAGATCATATCACTTAAGTTGAGTCAAACTCACTCGGATAGCATTGTGATGCAGAGGAAGGCGATGACGTGGCAGAGAAATAAAAATGAAAGTTCTTAATTTGTAAGTTTTTAAATAATAAAAGAAAAAGTATTATATTTTTCTCCATATACCACTTTACACAAAATTAATATATTTAATGCCACATCAGTCAGATAATAATAAAAGAAAATGTCCAAACAACGTTACTGTTGGGTAACACTGTTAGAGATAATAATTATGCGAATATCAACATTTTTAAAAAATTGTAAATTTAGTAAAATTTACTAATAGTAGATTTATCGCTAATAAACTCTTACTAGCGATATGCTCTAATCATTGAAGGACTATCTGTCATTGATATGGTCTATGATTGATAGATCCCTACTATTAATATGGTCTAACATATACACTGCAAAAACATAATCTAAAATTTGCTATATTTACAAATTTATTTGTATTGTGCTATATTTACAAATATTTTAAACTTAGTTGCAATATTTGTACATGCCCCTAAAATTAGAATAACGGAAAGAATTAATAGTAGGAAAAAAAAACTATTTTCTAAAACCTCAAACACTAAAATGAATTCAAAAACTAATAAATTAAAATGCAACCAAATACAAAATAAAAAAAATGCTAGACCAAATGTATGATTTTTTTTTTCTTGATGATTTTATATTATATTTATTTTCTCTATAATTGGAGACTCTTCATTTAAAGTCAATGATTTTGTATTGCTTATATATCATTATTTTAACTAATTTTTTGGCTAATAATTTTCATATTTAATCACAAAGGAATTTTAATTAGTTTTAATATATTGATTCCCTTTTGACAGTCATATATAACTTTATATATCCTCATTTATACTATGTAAAGAGTTTCTATATTTTATTTATCGTAGTCACCATAAACTTTTTTTTTTTTTTTTTTCTTTTTTTTCTTTTGTCGTCACATATAGTTCCAAAGACAAAAAACGATAGATGTGATATTATAAATATATTTTATTCTTTAATACAAATAGGTATTGTAGCTATTGTGAATTTTTTCATATATACACTTTGGTAAACTTAACTTGCAAGCATAAACTTGATGTGTATGTCTTTTGTATTAAAAATATATAAAATGTTAATTCCATATGAAGTTCAAAGAAGAAAAATGTGGAATTACATGAAAGCAATCTCTCAAACAGAAATAAAAACAAAAAAGCAGAACATAACTGCAAAAACTTCTAAGGTGGATTTTTTTTTTCTTTTTTTTTAAAAAAAAAAACATTTTTGAGATAACTTTTAAAGATGACTTTTTACACTATTTAGTATTTTTTCACAAATGTAAATATCAAAATAAAATCATTATAAAAAAAAAGTTATTTTTCGATATAAAAAAATGAATAAAAATATTTACAAATATAACAAAATTTCATTATTTATCTGTAAAATGTTGTTACGATATACTACTATTTGTGTCTATCACGATAGACTTTATTAAGACATAGATTGCAATCTATCGTAGATATACTGTGATATTTTATTATTATTTGTAAATATTTTCAACAGTTTTGTCATTTAAAATAATTTTTCATATAAATTTAATTAAAAGTTCTTTTATATATATATAAAGCTCTTTTATTTATTTTTAAACGAGACAACCGTAAAAGAGCAAAGTCAAGAAAATCTTAAATTCAATTCTTATCATTTTCAATCTTATTTGACTATTAATTTTGAAGGGTAATTACAATGGGTATCATTTTAGGGTTAATAATTAGGTATATAACAACATTTTCAAAGAATTGCAATTATACTAAAATCTATTAGCGATAGATTTTATTGACAATAGATTCTTATTAGTCATAAAGTATATCACTGGTGAACATAGGGAAGCACATGTCCCAAAAGGTAGATGTTAGTACCTTGGAGTTTGAGTCGACTAACCGAACCAGTTGATATATACCAACCCTACAACCTCGAGCACTAAAAGCATTCTTGACACCACTAACGTCACATGTAACCGTAGATGTGCATCAGAGGATAAGTTTATTATAAATAGCTTTATTAGACCACTCCAAAATAGAGAGTAAGTAGTCTCTAAAGAAGATCCAAACTTACAACTAATTTTTCATTCCTTATACTAACTTAAGCATCAGAGTGCAATAGACTCATTACCACACCGGTGCAATGATTTCTTACGCAAGGTCAATTCGGAGAATATCAAAACCAGACTAAAGAAAACCAAGTCGGAGGACAAGGCCACCAGGCATGCACAATAAAGCGCAACAAAGACGAGATCCAAGCGCGAAGATGTACTATCCATATTTAATTAATTTATTGAGTTATCTGAGTAATGTTTGATTTAGATGGCATCAATTTAATTTTATCAGATTCTAATCAAGACATTAGAGAAATGCATATATGACAATTGAAGATAAAATAATATAATAGTAAATTCACCACAATTTAAAAGTTTTTTTGCAAATTTGTCACAATCTTAAGCACTATCATACTTATCACTTAACTTACATATAAACCCCAAACCTCTACGTGCTAAGGAGGCGTTCATTAATTGTTTCATAACCCCTTCACTTCCAAGGTGAATGTTTCCCCCAAAACCAAAATTTTAATGTTTGAATCTTCACTCACTCACATGTCATTCAACTAAAAAACAATATTTATAATAACTGTTTTCTTAAATAACTACCTGTGTTCCACATCAAAGTTATTCAAAAAACCAACAAACACTTCAAACTTAATGAAGAGAAATAACCACGGTCGTTTGACAATTAGGGCTCGTTTGGATTGACTTGAGAAAAAGTGTTCTTTAAAAAATTTTAACTCTTTTGATTAAAATTGTTTAAAATACACTTCAAAATCTATTTTTAGTGGTTTCTAAACACTCTAATTTTTGAAAATGTATTTCAAACAAAGTCATGGTATAGTAGTGATATCTATTTAGTTGAACAGATTTAGAAAGATGTAAGAAACAAATTAAGGCTAACGTGCCAATATCCAAAACAATTAGAGAATTGAATCCTTTTCAATCATATATAATGACAATTTGAGTAGCAGAAGCATCAAATTTATAACAGAAGCCACTTGTTGGCATCCTGAATGAAAAAAACCAAGTTGCACACATCATTTCACACAATGTATTGAAAGGGGAAATTACTCTTTACAAAGTGATCTTATTCACTGTTGATATTTACTAACGACCGTGTAGCGATGTAACCGTCACTTCATTGGAAGTGGAGGTTTCGGCCGATAAATTCTTAGAAAACATTCTTTCCATGTAAAATCCAGGTTGTTTAGGATGAGACAACAATACATTTTCACTCTCCAACATTGAAAGTACTGACCACATAGTCGGCCTTTCATCAGGGTTCTGTTGAACACACGAAAGCCCTACTTCAATGCATCGCAGGGCTTGAGAAGGTTGGAATTCATCCTCCAAAGCTGCATCCATTAACTCCAAAGCATTTTCTTCATCCCAAAGCTTCCATGCCTGAATATTTCACAACTTGGAGTTAGTTTCCATGCTTGATAAGTGTTTTGGAGTATTGTTAACGGATCTTATCAGGTTTTGTTTGCAACAATGCCACTACTACTTACATGTCCGAGAAGATTTAGTTGATGATTGGTATGGAAGAAGCCTCTGTTCTTCTTGCCGCTAACTATTTCCAAAAGAATTACCCCAAAGCTAAATACATCTGATTTCAATGAAAAACATCCGTCGAGTGCATATTCTGGAGACATATAACCACTGCATTGATATCATATCATTTAGATTATTCATCACGATGAAATCCAAAAAGGAACGAGAGAGGAAGAAATGTTGTAACAACGTAAAATTATCTTTTTACTTGCTAGGTCCCAACAACTCTTCTGGTTTTGGTCATATTTTGATCTTCCCCAAACATGCGTGCCATACCAAAGTCTGAAATTTTCGGAGTCATTTCATTGTCGAGTAATATATTACTTACTTTGAGGTCCCTATGTATTATTCTCAGTCTTGAATCTCTATGAAGATAAAGAAGTCCTCGAGCTATCCCAATAATGATGTCCAATCTCTTTTGCCAATTCAGTAAACATCGCCTCTTATTATCTATATCAATAATTGCATTAGTTTGAGAGGGAAAAAAAAAAAAAAGATAAGAAATATAGTATTAACATCTGTTCAACAAAAGTGAGCATAGAGAAGAGAAACAGTGGGGACCAACCGAATAGGAAATAGTCTAAACTTTTGTTTTGCATATATTCATAGATCAGCAATGTTTCTTCTTGGTGAATGCAGAAACCAAGAAGCTTGACAAGATTTCGATGTTGAAGTTGTGAGATCAAGAAAAAACCTCATTTTTGAACTCACTTTGCCCTTGGCCAGAGCCCTCAGCCAGTCTCTTTACTGCAATCTCTTGTCCACAGGGAAGCTTGCCCTGCAATGTATATAGCATATGGATATAATATTTGATACTATAAATCTGCACAATTGTAGTTACCTATATCTACAAAAATGAAGACTCCTCTAAAAACAATAAAGTTAGAGATTGTAAATTAGATGAAATTAAGCACTAACATATTGTAAATGGAAAGTTCAACACATCCAAGAGAGTATAAAATGACTTTCAATACAAAGATGTCAGTAAGAAAGATTACCTTGTATACAGGACCAAAACCACCTTCCCCTATCTTATTCGAAAAAGAGAAACCATTTGTCGCAATCTCGATCGTTGTAAAATCAAAGATTGGCATTTCCACTTCATTTTCTTGAGATTGAATATGACCTTCAGTGATATCAGGAGAGATCACATTACCTGGTGTACAAAATTTGGGGACAAGAACCAAAAATGAATATATATGAGCCATGAAGACTTGACAGATTTATCAACCAATAGAGGAAATGCTTGCCTTTAACTTTCCTTCTACGCCCAAGGATCAAGCAAATGACAAAGGCCAAGAAGCCTAAAAATGAAGCCACAGACACACATATTGCAACCAAAAGCTTCTTCTTGGACGAGCCTACAGCAGATGAAGCATAGCATTGTTATAAATTATACTAATCTTTACAATTACAACATACATTCACAAGGGCTGAAAAGAAGGTCATTATTTCACAGAGAAAAAAAGTTTTAATACTAAGTTCTGAAGCCGCCACTCTCACGTAAAGATCTTGTCCATTTTCAAGAACGAATTTAACATCCACCAGTTTATGAAACCAGGTAACGCAGCCATAGCCGCCTGTTGGAAGCTCCATTATTCCATAAGCCAAGCAAGAGCAGTTGTTTAAGCACGCCGCCTCACAATCAACAATGCTTGTATTAACATTCACCAAATTCCCTGAAGAATCTGGCAATTTCACACTGCTAATTCTTTTAAACCCCTCTCCATTTCCACAGGTTCGATTGTCCCTTCTAACACAACCATCAGACCACCTAAACCTTTCCCAATCATTAGGCGATTTAGGTTCAAACCCAGCCATACAATCACATTCTGCTGTGAGCGAAAATGTACAAACTCCAAAATCCCCACAAAGTCCATAGACGTCACAGCGATCTCCTGGCATTGTATACAAAGGGTTCCAATATTTTCCATCATCGACCCAATAAAACTGTTGAAAAAGCCCAGCCGCGTTCAATACCAGTCTTACAGAGAGATTATCCGCAGCATCATATGAAAAGAAAGCTTCGCTAGCGTTATAATCGAACTTTGGGGAATAAATTGCGGTATCTCTGAGTGCACCACTTCCACTAAACCTATTACCGTACCATGGGCCGCCTCGAAAAGTTATGGTGGGTCCTTCGCGAATTACAAATTGGGGAAGCCCATCCGTTTCAATACTGTATGTGAAAGCCCCAGACGACGGATCGTTCGAGCTTTTCCAAGACGTTAACTTCCGGTTCAGACCGGTTTTCGAGTCCCAACCCAGTTTCATTCCCGGTAACAGAGTATCAGAAGGATAATCAAAACTCTGCCATACATAATTCTCAGACCCAGATTCTCCTAAAACCAAATTACCGGTGTTTAGCAGCTGAACGACGGGTTGTTTCATTGATCCTGGAGAAGGAGAAGACCATAAAACTCCACCTGTTTCGTTGAGAAGAATGATGTTTCCTTCTCCGTTGACTGTTAATTTTCCAGAGGAATTTACAAGTGGGTTGTCTCTGTTTGCTACCCACACGACAGTCTGTGGGATGTAGTTGAACCATATTCCCAAATACTGAAATTTAGAGCCCTGGGGATTGAAGATTCCCAACACAAAGTTCTGTGCCGTTGAAACTAATATCTGGGTACTGCCAATAATGGATTCCCCTGCTTTTATACTACCGATTGCTAATGATTTTCTTGGAAACAGAGCTATGGTCGTCCAAAATATTAAAAGAGTTGAAAGCTTGCACCTGCAAATCCGTTCTCCCATGGCTTCCTTCAAATCAAAGCAAGTAATTTTTCATTTCGACTTAAATATCAATCCATGAACTTTTTGGAAGCATTGAACTTTGAAGTTATACTTTCATCAGTAAAGATCATACAGAATCTTCGGAACCATTATAGAATGATACTGTGACGCCATTGTCACTCCGTTTACTATGGAACCAGCTTTTCTTAAAGGAAAAGTAAAATAGTGGGAACTCAACAGCAATGCAAATGCAAAGAAAGATATAGAATTTGCTCCAGTGTTTTTTTTAATGGTTGTTTTTGTTTACATTCAGGGATGGCTTCTTTGTATAAATAATTTGAAGTTTAGCTTTCTTGCAAAGTCACCTATCTCTAAACAATTATATTGAATTGAGTATGAATTTCTACGAGTGAATAAGCAGGTTTTATTGTTTATGCCTCTTTTTTTTTTTAATATTATTATTATTATTTATGAAAGGAAAAAGTTTCAAAATTTAATATACCAAATAAATTTTGAATCCGACGTGGATTCTTCAACAATCCCAAAATATATGAATTATAGAAAAAAAAAATTTAGTTGCATGGTTAGTTAACTCATCTTTTATATTTTACTCAATTGTTGGATTATAATTTGTCACTTCTTATTTCATTTTAAAAATTTTTATTCAATTGTGAGAGTAGATCCATGAAGATAGTTTATCATATTCACCATAGTATTATCCATTTTAGAATAAGATCACTCTCATTTCAATTCAACTTTCAGACAATTAAATGGTTGCCCATAAGAACATAACATGGAACTTGTTCAAATTTATAATTAATTTTTAGGCTAAATATAGAAGATGATCCCTAATCTTCAACTAGATTCTCATTTGGTAAAAATTCTCAATTAAATCATTTTATAAAAACAAAAAGTTGATTTTTTTTTTTTTGTCATTAAATTATTGTTGTATTAAAATGCAACTTTTGATTCATAAAATTCAACACACTCATTAACAAAATGTGATCTACAGATTGATCTGGACATTAAAGAAACGACTTTTGTCTATCATCTTTCATTGTTAAAGATGTGTTATCGGTTTATAGTGCTTTCCTTTTATTATTAAGTTATTTTCCAATGTAGAGAAGGAACACAGTGAAGATTGAGCCAAGTCAAACTCAAACAATTGTAAAATGAAAAAAAGGTCAAACTAATTGATTAATATTTGTGTGGGATTGCTTCAAATGAGAATGGGTTGAACCAAGTTAGATTTCAACCAATATATTAATCTCAAATTTTGTTCTCAATTGAGATTAATATATTATTAACAAGAAGAGTACACCAACATATTTGAACCCAAATTTTAACTAAAAGTTTGCTTCCTTGATGATACATCAGACGAACTTTCAAATTTCCATAATTGTTAACTTTTAATAGGGTAGGCACGTTTGCTGAATGCTAAAATATTTAATTAAAATACATGGTAATTAGTTGAAAAAATGACCAAATATATTAATAATTTCATTTTTTTAGAATTATTTAGCTATTAAATCTAAGTATTTTGGTATAAAATGCATACATTTAGTTTTTTTTTTATAGAAAAATCAAGTTTAAAATAGCAAATAATTCATATATGACATTTTTAATCTTAGTTGTGAAAAAAGAGCTAAATTTGGCAATAAAATTTTTAATTTTGGTATATTTTTGCAAAAAAATTGTTGAAACCAAATTGCTAAAGCATTCTAGAAAAACAGATTGCTACAACAATTGGCCATAGCAGAAATTTTATTATAGAGATTCGGTTTCTCTCCAATCTTGCAAATTATGGCATCTCATAGCCTCCCATTTTTAACTGCCACCACCACCTATTGAACTCTATTTATATACTCTAAGTTTTGCCAAAAGGGAACATCCGAGAATTCATTCTTCCTTCTACACAAAAAAAATTTTGCACTATTTTAATTTTTTGCATTGTATTTTCTATTTAGATGTTTTTTTTTTCCTTGAGAATTTGAGTTGAAGATTTACATAGATCCAGTCTCCTTCGAATGTTGGGGTTGTCATATCTTGGTTATTCTTGACAAAGATTGAATCAAGATAGATCCATGACTAGTATGCATTCTTTTCTTCAAGTTTTAGTTTCTTTATCTTGCTTTTCAATTTATGAAATTTAGTTCATGTATTTCATTCTTATAAGTTAAATTTTTAGCAGCTTATTTTCAATATTTTCAATTCATTTCGCAACAAAAGACATAATAAATTAACTTCAATTTCAAGTTCTTGCCTCTCCTTCATCTCCATTGCTTGTTATTTTAGTTTAAAGTGTATTCACCCAATTTTCTGCACGTCATTTTGATCCAATCTCACAAAAGTTGAGGTTGTTACAACTTCGAATCCCTTAAAAAAGGAGAAAACAAGTAGATTAAAGAAAAAGATATAGAAATTTGGTTTTAAGTTTCAGTTTATAGTTTCAATATAATTCCAATTTAAATTCTAATTTTGCAATAATTGTTCTTATGTTCTTATATTTTTTTCCAGTGACTTTGCATAATTTTTTTTTATATATAAGTTATAATTTTTAGAAATAGACCTTTCTTACTCAATTGTTACTTTTATTTACTCAATTCATTTATTTACTTGCTTTTTTTTATTACCTAGAATTTTGTTTCCTTTTCATTTAGCCCATCATAAGATTTTAAACATCTAAATTTGTGTCCTTTAATTCTTCAATCATGAGCTAAGCTCTTCTTTAGAAGTCAAATATGTGAAAGCCTTAAAGAAAGTAGCAAAAGCATGTAGAATAAAGTAACTTGGCTCCATTCATAGCTTGGTTTGCTTTCATTGATTTGAATTTTATCATTATTAGTCTAGCTTGATCACCTAGATTAGTATACTAAAATTGAAACAGTTCGGTGAAATTTGGTTTCTCATAAAAGTGATACGGGAAAATAACCAAGAACTAGGACTTTGTTTTTTACCCTAGACACAGAGCAAAACCTTTGGAACCAAGGGATTGCAATTGTTAAGGCCCTATTTTGTAATCATTTCATTTTTTGTTTTGTTTTTAAAATTCAACCTATATATAGACACTACTTGCACATTCAAATTTATTCCTTTGTTATCTACTTTTTACTAATGGTTTAAAAACCAAGCCAAAATTTGAAAACTGAAAAAAAAATATCTTTTTAAAAACTTGTGTTTTGTTTTTGAAATTTGGTAAAGAATTCAACTATTGGATTTAAGAAAGATACAAATCAATGTAAGAAATGGGAAGGAAATAGACTTAATTTACAAAAACAAAAACCAAAAGCAAAATGGTTACCAGACGGGACCTTCTAAGTTCACATTAGCCATAGAAATATAGGTTTAATGACTTAGCCTCCTAAAGACACTTCTTAGAGGATCGAATAGGTGTTGAATCCGACTCTCACAAAAGCATTGAATTTGAGTTAATTAAGTTGCAAGTTCTCATACTAGACTACTTTTACTTTAAAAAAGAAGCAGGAACATGTTTGAATCCCTATTTTCTTTCTCTTAATATCATAGAATTAGGTGCACCCTCATTGTCTTTCTCTTAATATCAAGTTACCAATATCTAGTAGTTAGGGCTCATTTAATAATGTTGTTATTTCCTGTTCTCGTTTCTCATTTTTCAAGAAACATAGTTGTTTGATAACCATTTTCGTTTCTTGTTTATAGATTTTAAAAAACGTTTCTAAAAAATGGATCAAATTTGAGAAATTATTTCGTTTCCGTTTTAATTTTTATGGAAATAAGATTTGTATTATCCTTGGTTATTTGCTTTAATGGCGCCTCGAATTACATGTCTCTACCATATTCCCAAATACTAAAATTTGGAGCCTTGGGGATTGAAGATCCCCAACACAAAGTTACTGTTGAGCTTAAACTAATATCTAGGTACTACTATTGATGGATTCCCCTTCTTTTATGCTATCAACGGCTAATGATTTTCTTTAAAACAGAGCGATCATCATCCAGGAAATAAGAAAAATCGAAAACTTGAACCTTCAAATCAGTTTTCCAGTCCAAGCAGGAACACTCTCATTTTGTTCTAAATATCAATCCATGTGTACATTGCCAAAACAATCAAGATTCAACTATGAAATTATATTTTTTTCAGCAAGGATCGTTATGTATCATATCTGCCACTCTAGGCTAGCTTCAAAGTTTTGGTTAGATGTCAAGAAGATAATTCCAAAAATGAAGGGAAGAAGATTTCTTTTTTCTTCTTTTAATACTTTTCTTCATTGGCATCTAGATGACAGGATAATTCCATGGCCTCCTTTGAGTTGTATTTTTAATAATTTATTGGAGAAAATTTTGTTGGTACATGATAAGAAAAATGGACCATCGACCTTCATAGCCCTGCAGTTCATCGCCACTTGGCCGGTCGGAGACCTTCCGACCATTACAAATTGTAAGGATGAACAAAATTAATGGAGAAAGAAAAAGAAAAAAAAAAGACTCAAATTACCATCAAGAAAGATTTCTGGATATACGCACAAATCGAAGCCACTCTTCGGCCAAAAGGGGAAACTTAAAAATGTGCTCAATTAATTACTAACGACCATGCAGCAGTGTAACGGTCACTTCATTGGAACTACGAGTTTCAACAGGTAATTTATGGATCTTAGAAATCATTCTTTGTGTGTAAAATCCAGGTTGTTTAGGAAGAGATAATAACATATTTTCACTCTCTAACATTGAAACTACTGACCACATAGCTGGCCTTTCTTCAGGATTCTCTTGAACACACAAAAGACCAACTTGAATGCATCGCAGGGCTTCAGAGTTTTGGAATTGATCCTTCAATGTTTCATCCATTAATTCCAACGCATTTCCTTCATCCCAAAGTTTCCATGCCTGAAGATTCCACAACTTGGAGTTAGTTTCCATACTTGACAAGTTTCAATTTGAGGAATAGATTACAGATTTATTAGTAGATTTAGTTTTAATTTAATGTACTCACATGTCCAAGAAGATTTAGTTGATGGTCGGGATGGAAGAAGCCTCTATTCTTCTTACCACTAACTATTTCTAAAAGAATGACTCCAAAGCTGAAGATATCAGATTTCATTGAAAAATATCCGTCGATTACATACTCTGGAGACATATAACCACTGCATTGACAAGAATTAGAATTAGAGTATTAATAATTTCATCACAAAAGCCCATAAAATGAAATAAAAATAAAAATAAAACATGTAAGGAGAAAAATAGTGACAAAGTACACTTACTAGGTCCCAACGACTCTTTTGGTGTGTGTCATAGTTTGGTCTTCAGCAAACATAAGCGCCATACCGAAGTCTGAAATTTTTGGATACATTTCGTTATCAAGTAAGATATTACTCACTTTGAGATCCCTATGTATAATTATAAGCCTTGAATCTCTGTGAAGATAAAGAAGACCTCGAGCTATTCCGATTATGATGTCCCGTCTCTTTTTCCAATTGAGTAAAGATCTCTTCTTGTTATCTATATCAACAAATCAAATACAAACTTATTTGGTATAGTTACTAGAAGTATTTGCATGAACATTTGTTCAACGAAAGGAGCATAGTGTGTGAAAAGCAAGTCTAGCACCAACCGAAGAGAAAGTAGTCTAGACTTTTGTTTGGCATATATTCATAGACCAGCAACGTTTCTTGTTGATGAATGCAAAAACCAAGCAGCTTGACAAGATTTCGATGTTGGAGTTTGGAGATCAATAGAACCTCGTTTCTTAGCTCGTTTTGCCCTTGGCTTGAACCCTCTGCCAGTCTTTTTACTGCAATTTCTTGTCCACATGGAAGCACGCCCTGCAATTTATATCATATGTAATTGTTACTGAGACTATGGGATATGCATAAGCTTCTGAAAACAAAAGTCAGAGTTTCTAAAGTGAGAAAAATTTACAATCGACAGAAAAGCTTAAAAATCGTTCCAAACAGGCTTGAAATGAGTTTTAATACAAGGAAGATAGAAAGGAAAAGTACTTTGTATACGGGACCGAAACCACCTTCGCCAATCTTATTTGAGAAAGAAAAATTATTTGTGGCAGTTATGATCATGGTAAAATCATAGAGTGGCATCTCAACTTCATTCTCTTGAGACCAAACCTCATTACCTGGTTCAACCAAATTTGGAGATAAGAAACAAAAATGAGCGATGAACAATTACAATTAGAGGATTAATCATATGGTAAATACTTGTGTGGATCTTAGGCTGCACTGCACCTATCTTTTTGCAGTCTACAAGCCAAGAGTTAGTCACATCATATACTTACCCTCAACCCTCCTTCTACGCCAAGAGATAAGGCAAGCAACTACAACCAGGGAGCTTATCAGAGAAGCAATACACACACTCAGCACAACTATAAGCTTCCTGTTAGTCGAATCTACAATAAATGAAGCATTGTTATAATCTTCTATTCACTTAAGTTCACAATAGCCAAACAACACTTGCAAAGGGCTAAAGAAACAGATGTAAGGCTCTGAAATTATACCTAATTCTGAAGCCGCCAATCTCACATATATATCCTGCCCATTATCAGGAAGGATTCTAATATCCACCAATTTCTGAAACCACATGATGCAGCCATAGCCGCCTGTGGAAAGCTCCATTATTGCATAAGCCAAGCAAGAGCAATTACTCAAGCACGCAGCCTCGCAGTCATGAATGCTCGTATTAACATTCACCAACTTCCCTGACGAATCTGGCAATTTCACACTGCTGATTCTTTTAAACCCTTCTCCATTTTTGCAGGTTTGATTGTCCCTTCTAACGCACCCACCTGACCAGATCTTCTTTTTCCAATCATCTGGCGATTCCGGTTGAAACCCATGGATGCAATCGCAGAGAGGTATGACGGAATATGTACAAATACCAAAATTTCCGCAGTGTCCGTACTTATCGCAATCGTCTCCTGGTAATTTATACAAAGAGTACCAATCATTTCCATCATCTATCCAATAAGATTGCCCGAAGTACCCTTCTGTGTCAAGCGCATATCTTCCAGTGAGATTTTTCGCAGACTCGAACGAAAAGAATGCTTCGTTCGCGCTATAATTGAACCGTGGATAATGAATTGCCGTTTCTCTAAAAGGGGAAGTTCCACTAAACCTACTTCCGAACCATGGGCCACCCCTGTACGTTGTGACGGATCCATTGCGAGTTTCAAACTGGGGAAGCCCACCAAGGTCCATTCCATAAGTGAAATCCCCAGACGAGGGATCGTTTGAGCTTTTCCATGCCGTCAACTTCCGGTTCAGACGGGTTCCCGAGTCCCAACCAAGTTTCATACCCGGTAACAGAGTATCAGAAGGATAGTTGAAACTCTCCCACAAATAATTTTCAGACCCAAATTCTCTTAAAACCAAATTACCATTATCTAGTAGTTGAGCGATTGGTTCTTTCACGAATTTTGAAGTAGTAGAAGACCATAGAATTCCATCTCTTTCACTCAGAAGAATGAGGTTTCCTCCATTGAATGTTAATCTGGCAGAGGAATTTACAAGTGGCTCGTCTCTGTTTGCTACCCACACAACAGTTTGTGGTATGTTCTTGTACCATATTCCCAAGTAATGAAATTTGGTGTCTTTAGGACTGAACATTCCCAGCACAAAGTTCTTTTGAGCTGAAACTAGTATCTGGGTACTGCCATTGATAGATTCCCCTGCTTTTATGCTATCAATTGCAAATGATTTTCTGGGAAACAGAGCAACGGTCGTCAAGAAAAACAGAAAAATCGAAACCTTGTATCTCCAAATCAGTTTTCCCATGGCTTCTTTCAAGTCAAAGCAAGTTTATTGATCTTTTGCAGCAAGATATGTTGAAGCAGGTAGATTGTCATTTTGTATAAGTTGTGAAAACATTCAGCTGTGAGTTTATATTTTTATCTGAAAATATAGTATCATATATGGCCCTCTGGGCTAGTTTGAATGATGGGATATGTACTATCATTGTCACAATGTCTTCTATGGAACTAAAATTCAATTCAAATAAAATTTATATCGTGCAAAATTCTCAACAACGATGCAAATATATATGTATATATTTTTTTTCTTTTAATAGTTTTCTTCATTGACATCTCAATGACAAGAAATAAGTCTATGGTCTCCTTTGAGTTGTATTTTTAATAGTTATGTTGGTACATGGTAAGTAAAATAGGGGATAAAAGTTCTTATGAGTTTGCTTATGAAATCACTCAAAGAAATATTCATACGAAATAATTGTTTTCACTTATGTATCTCTAGTCAACAAGTAGAATTTTGTTTGCACCGTGCAGAGATTCAGATTTAATGTATATTTAGTACAATAAAGTTGTGAATTATTTAAATTACACAATTCAATAAGTGCATACGGTAGTATAGATAGTAACTATCAACTTTTTTTTTTTTTAATTTGTTTCCGTATATGTTTTCGATTTCGCCACCGTTATGGCAGATTGAAGATTACCAACACAAAGTCAAGTTTAGTTTAAACTAATATCTGGGTAGTAATATTGATGGATTCCCTTGCTTTTTATGCTATCGCTACCATAGCAATTCATTTTCTAGGTGTTTGGGCTAGTTTGAATATGTCATTATGTTTCTTATGGAACTAAAATTTTCTTAAATAAAATGTATATTGTGGAAACTGAACAACGATGTTAAGGACTTAATTTTTTTTTTTTTTTTTTTCATATCTCAATCGATTGTTTCACCTGAAGAAGATAGTTCTATCATCTTTGACTCTATCATCTTTGACTCTATCGATTATTTTATGATGATTTTTTGTCTAATTTTAGCTAGCGATTCTAAATTTGTTTTGGATGTCTATTTTAGTAGCTAAACACCATTATTGGTCGTTAACGTTAATGTAACTAACAATCTAGTTTCCAAACATTTGTAATGATTTAGTTCATTACTTTCAATTTTGTAACCATCTACTAGCAATTGAATTGTAGAATAAACTATATAGTTTGAACCAATTGAGCATAGGTAAGTAGTTAAGGGGATAAATTCAACATCTCAAAAATCAATAGTTTAGACACATTTGTACATTTGGTTTTTTATTTTTATTTTTGAAAATTAAGCCTAGAACCACCTCTCAACCCTAAGTCTTGTTTTCTTATCTACTTTTTACTCATGTTTTAAAAAACCAAGCCAAAATTCTATAACTAAAAAATGTAGTTTTTAAAAAGTAGTTTTTTATTTTGAACTTTGGCTAATAAATTCAACACTTCCACTCAAGAAAGGACAATTGTAAGAAAATGAGGAAATAAGCTTAATTTTTAAGAACCAAAAACAAAATGATTACTAGATGTGGCCTTAAAATGTACACTTTAACAATGGTTGAGTTAAAAAAAAAAAGAAAAAAAGTATATATATGTATGTATGTTCACTGTCTATCAATCACTTATTTTCAAATATAACAAGATGTCACTGTCTATCAATGATATACAATGATAGACATCTATCAATGTCGATTACTATCACTGATAGATGTCTATTACTGATAAACAGTGACATTTTGCTATATTTGTAAATAAGTTAGTTCATTTTGCTATATTTGAAAACAACCCTAACAAAATAGTATTAGAAAAATACCTAAACCAACTAAAATAACATGCACCCCACTTTTCATCCGCACATAAGCTATTATAACCCACAAAATATAATAACTACATATTATAATAATTAACTCAAAAATCCCAAATAGATTAACATATGGAGGTTAATATTCATATCATTTCAATTTTATGGGTATACCAATAAAATATCATTACCGACAAATACTTAAGTAGATTAAAAGTTTATAGAAAATTTTATTTATATTAAGTTATTTTTACTTTCAAACTAAATTATAGTTCTTCCAATTAGTATTCACCTTCAAACTAAGCCATTAGTATCTATGTTCATATTTGCGCTTAATAGATAATTTTTTTTAATCTTTTATGTTTATTCATAATAGATATTAAAAATATCAATTAATCCTTAATATTCATGAAGTTGAATAATCGCAGCACTCATAGTGCATATTTGACATTTTCAATGAAGCAACGAGCATTTGACAAGCGACATTGATTTGGAAACCTAACAAATTATTTTATATAGTTGACTAAATTCTTTGTTTAAACTAGCTTTCTTTAATTATTTCTTGAACAAAATAGAAGGGGGCATAAACATATGATGAACTATGAGCCAAGTCGAATACAAATTATGTACTTTGTTATTATTCAGAAAATTAGTTTGAAATTATAATTGATTAATCTAGTTTGACTTGAATATGTCTAAGTCAATCTATTTGTGAAATTTTGTGGTGCCACATTCCTACATTGCCAGAGACTTTATGGGACTATAAAATTGTCGTTCAAAGATTTAAAGGCTTAATTTTTACTGTAACAAAGAGAACCTACCTTAGCAGAAGAAAGAACAGAGTAAAGATATAGTAGTAAAATAGCCAAATTGCAATGCATTTGAAATGGTAGAATGAACGATAGAGAGTGGAGTCATTTGGCACTCAAGTAATGCAATGAAATGGAAAATTAGTACCCATTGTAAAGTGATTTTATTATTTACTAACGAGCTTGTAGTAGTGTAACGGTCACTTCATTGGAAGACGAGATCTCAGTCGACGATTTATCCGTCTTCGAAACCATTCGTTCGGTGTAAAATCCAGGTTGTTGAGGAGGAGATAATAACATATTTTCACTCTCTAACATTGAAAGTACTGACCACATAGTTGGTCTTTCATCTGGATTCTGTTGAACACACAAAAGCCCAACTTGAATGCATTGCAGTGCTTCGTGAGGTTGGAATTGATCCTCCAATGTTTCATCCACTAATCCCAAAGCATTTCCTTCATCCCAAAGCTTCCATGCCTACAAAAGTGTCCAATTTGAGGTCCTGATTACAATTCTAAGTAAAATGCATTAGTTTGAAACAGTGTCATTGATACTCACATGTCCAAGAAGATTAAGTTGATGATCTGTATGGAAGAAGCCTCTGTTCTTCTTACCACTTACTATTTCCAAAAGAATAACTCCAAAGCTAAAAACGTCTGATTTCAATGAAAAACATCCATCGAGTGCATATTCAGGAGACATATAGCCACTGCATTGACATCATCGATTCATTCACTTGATTAACAATTTTATTGTACTGCTCATTAGAATAGAATCTATAACATAATGTGAGGAGAAAATGTTGCACCAAGTAAAATTGTCTCAGTACTTACAAGGTCCCAACAACTCTTTGGGTTTTTGTCATAGTTTGGTCCTCGGGAAACATTCGTGCCATTCCAAAGTCTGAAATTTTTGGATTCATTTCATTATCTAATAATATATTACTCACTTTAAGATCCCGATGTATGATTCTAAGCCTAGAATCTCTGTGAAGATAAAGAAGCCCTCGAGCTATTCCAATTATGATGTCCAGTCTCTTTTGCCAATTGAGTAAAGATCGCCCCTCATCATCTAGCAAGTAGCATCACAGTCAAAGAACATAAATTGCATAGTTATTTGAGGAACTAGAAGCATCAAAATTATCATCCATTCAGCCAAAGGAGCATAGAGTGAAAAATGGCACCAACCAAAGAGAAAGTAGTCTAGACTTTTGTTTGGCATGTATTCATAAACTAGTAATGTTTGTTCTTGATGAATGCAGAAACCAAGCAGCTTGACAAGATTTCGATGTTGAAGTTGGGAAATCAATAAAACCTCATTTTTGAACTCGATTTGTCCTTGACCAGAGCCCTCTGCCAACCTTTTTACCGCAATTTCTTGCCCACATGGAAGTTTTCCCTGTAATGTACAGCATTTGTATGTGATAGTGAGAGTCTATGTGCAATAACAACATGATCTACTCAAAAAAAGACTTAACTGAAAACAAAAGACAGAGATTGTTTAGTGAGAAACACAACTAGGAGATTATGCTATGAGTTTATTCAATAAAGAAGATCATAGCAAGAAGGAACACCTTGTATACAGGACCAAAACCACCTTCCCCTATCTTATTGGAAAAAGAAAAATTATTTGTGGCAAGCTCAATCGTAGTAAAATCATAGAGTGGCATCTCAACTTCATTCTCTGGACTTTGAATTTCGCCTGTAGTGATCCCATCACAAAGTTTGGAGATGAGAAACAAAAATGAACGTATAATTGACAGATTAATGATATACCAAAGTAGGAGGAATTTTTACCTCTAACTTTCCTTCTACGCCACAGGATGAAACAAACCACTAAAACCAAGAAGGCTATCAGTGAAGCCACAGACACACTAACAGCAATTACAAGCTTCCTGTTGCTCGAGTCTACAACAAATGAAGAATCATTGTTATAATCTTCTCTTTACATACACATTTAGAAAAGATTGAAAAACAAATACAACCATGGAAGGGTTTACAATTTGATACCCAATTCAGATGCCGCCACTCTCACATAGATATCCTGTCCATTTTCAGGAACAAATCTAGCATCAATCAATTTCTGAAACCAAGTGACACAGCCATAGCCACCTGTAGAAAGTTCCATTATTCCATAAGCCAAGCAAGAGCAGTTGTTCAAGCACGCCGCCTCGCAGTCATGAATGCTTGTATTAATATTCACCAAATACCCTGAAGAATCTGGCAATTTCACACTGCGGATTCTTTTAAACCCTTCTCCATTTCTACAGGTTTGATTGTCCTTTCTAACGCAGCCATCTGACCATCGAAACCTTTTCCAATCATCAGGCGATTTGGGTTCAAACCCAACCATGCAATTGCATTGTGGAGTGAGGGAAAAGGTACAAATACCAAAATTCCCGCAAAGTCCATAGTCGTCGCAGCGATCCCCTGGCAATGTATACAGAGGATACCAATCTTTTCTACCATCGTCCCAATAAACTTGATGCAATATTCCAGCCGCGTCCAGTGCAAGTTTTACAATGAGACTACTCGTCGCAACGATTGAATAAGTTACTTCGTCGGCTGTATATTCAAACTTTGGAGAATAAACTGCAGTATCTCTGAGAGGAGCGCTACCGCTAAACCTATTACCGTACCATGGGCCGCCCCGGTACTTTAGGATGGGTCCTTTGCGCGTTACCAATTGGGGAAGCCCACTAAGATCCACACTGTAAGTGAAGTCCCCAAACGACGGATCGTTTGAGCTTTTCCACGATCTTAACTTCCGGTTTAGACCGGTTTTGGAGTTCCAACCCAGTTTCATCCCAGGTAACAGAGTATCGGAGGGGTAATCGAAACTCTGCCATAGATAATCTTCAGACCCAGATTCTCTTAAGACCCAATTACCTGTATCTAGCAGCTGAGCTACTGTTTCTTTTGATGATTGTGGAGAAGTGGAAGACCATAAAATTCCATCTGTTTCGTTGAGAAGAACGATGTTTCCTCTTCTGAATTCTAATTTTCCAGAGGAATTTACAAGTGGGTTGTCTCTGTTTGCGACCCACACGATAGTTTGTGGGATGTTGTTGAACCATATTCCCAAATACTGAAATTTTGAGCCTTGGGGAGTGAAAATTCCCAACACGAAGTTTTCTCCAGATGAAATTAATATCTGGGTACTTCCATTGATGGATTCCCCTGTTTTTATGCTGTCATTTCCGTATGATTTTGTTGGAAACAGAGCTATGGTCGTTAAGACAAAGAGAAAAGCCGAAAGCTTGCACCTGTAAATCAGTTCTCCCATGGCTTCTTTCAAATTCGAAGCATGTAGTTTGTCATTTTGACCTGAATATCAATCCATGTACGTTGTGAAATCATTCAACTTTGATTTTAAATTTTATCACCGAGGATCATCGTATATCTTTTGACGGTACACTGTTGAATGAAAATATATTCAAATATAGTATTGCCATTGTCATTCTTTATTCTATAGAATTGGATTTTTCTAAAAAAATAATTAGACTAAAGTTTTAAAGTAGTACTCTTGAATTTTACTTCTAATTTTAAAAGATACTTATATTTTTCACAATACCTTCATATGAGAAAGTGACATAAGTTAATCATTTAGATTAAGAGTTAAAACACTCCAATAATTTATATGGATTCTCAACAATTGAACATGAACAGAGCATATATATCCATTCCAAGCATAACTATGAAAAAAAAAACTGACAAAACAAAAACGTTGGATTCAGTCTTCATCTTGTACTAAGCCTTCATTTTATTTGAATTTCCTTTTATAAGATGGCGGGTCTAACTCCAGTTTTTTTTTTTTTGTTTAATTTTTAATCTTCATATACAAAGTTTCAGATTTATAAATTAGAAAAAGATAAAGCCATACTGGTTGATCATCTCAAGCTACTTGACTTGGCCAAACTCAAGGGGATAAGTCAAAGAAGTGACTTGTTATAATATTTTCACTACATTTGACTGCTATCTTCTTTTGTTATCACATGTTATTTTATTAAATTATTTGTTTAAATTTTAAAATGTCTTTCTTTTAACATTATATTATTTATTTCCAAGGGAATGGAGAATATTGAGCCAAGTCAATAAATCACAAGAAACATCATTAAGCAAGACTACTTTATTTTATTGTAGTTCAACCGGATTATAGAAAATAATGAATTCATTGATGTAAGTTTGAATGATTCTGTACAGCTATGCTGGATTTACAAGATAATTTTTATTGGTTATTAAGAATGGAATATAACATTTATATTATTTTGTATTGTATAGTTACTTGTACAAGTACAACTGGATATTTCTTTGGTTATTTCGTGTATTGTACAGGGTATATATATCTTTGTTATATTCATTAATGAAATGAGCAAGGTTAATTTACTCTATGAGTTTCAATAGCTTTGTTTTTACCAAATGAGCATAGCTTAACCTAAGGTCGGGAGTTTAAATTCTCTTTTTTAGTTTCCAAGTATATATATTTATATATTTCATATACTAGCGAACACACTTATACATCAATTGTAGTTATAACTAATTTTAGTTTTTATATTTTTTCGTGTGATATACTTCATTAAATGCTCAATTGATATACTTTAAATTTGATATATCAATAGTATATCTAACAACAATCAACATTCAAAGTCTATTAGTATGGTATTCCAAGTTTACATGCTCAATTGATATACTTCATTAAATGCTCAATTGATATACTTTAAATTTGATATATCAATAGTATATCTAACAACAATCAACATTCAAAGTCTATTAGCAGTATATCTAACAACATCAAAATCAACATTCAATCAATGACTTATTTTCAAGTAAAACATATGTGTTTCATTTTATAAGCATGGTATTCCAAGTTTTTTTATCAACATTATCTCAGATATAAGACATGGATGTGCATCAAACATCAATCAATAAATACTTGATGTAAGACATGAGTATATCAATAGTATATCTACCATCAATCAACATCTCAAATGTATCAACGGTATATCTAACAAAACAATGGATATTTCAATTAGTAACTTCTTTTAAAGTAAAACATATGAGTTTCATTTTATAAGCATGATATCTCAAGTGTATCAGTAGTATATCAGATACATGATTGTATCAGACACCATTTAGTAAATACTTGATTAACTAATATAATTAAAATGAAGTATATAAATAGTATATCATCTGTATGTCAATGGTGTATCAAGTGCATCAAGTATATATCAATGATGTATCAAGTTGTATTAAACATATATCAGTTGTGTACCAAGTGTATCAAGAGCATCGGTACATCAAGTGTATGAAAAGTATATCAGTAGTGTATCGAGTGTATCAAGGGGTATCAACTGTACAGCAGTAGTGTATCAAGCGGGAGCAAGTGTATCACATGTGTATCAAGTGTATGAGGAGTATCGATGTATTAAGCGTATCGGATGTATCAAGGGGTATCAACTGTACACCAGTAGTGTATCAAGGGGGAGCAAGTGTATCACATGGTATCAAGTGTATGAGGTGTATCGATGTATCAAGCATATCGGGTGTATCAGGTGTATCAAGTGTGTATCAGTTGTATCACATGTATCCGAACACTTTTGATATCTAACATTTAAAATCGTGGACTGTGTTTGTTTTTTGTTATTTTTGTGAAACTAAAAGGTTTGGGCTATGGGTCTAATATTAGTAACTTATTTTGCCCATTTTGCAACTACACCATTTATTTAAGATATGTTGTGGGTCATCTGGGTAAGTGTTAATGTAAGGCTTTTGGCAGGTTGTTGTTCTCTCAAGATGCGATTCTTGCAGATCTTTTTGTTTCTTTGCTTGGTATTTTTGCAACGGTGTGTTTTGAAAAAGTTGTGTGGTTGTTATTCAGTGTTCTCATGAAGAGAAATTCAATCAAGATCATGTTGAAGTCAAGAGTGATTCTTTAACTTATGAGAGTTTAAGGGTGTGTTTGGATTAAGTTTTGAAGTGTTTAATTTTTAAAATAAATCATTTCTAAAGAATTTGAGGTGTTTGGCAACTATAAAATGATTTTTCAAAAAAATGAATTTTAGAAATAAACCATTTTAGAGGAAACCCTTGGAACCGGATTTGGTTCCAAGGGTTTATTTGGTGTTTAACCGGGAATACCACCCAAATTTTAAATATATACGAGAATGACTAGAGTACCCTCCATTAACCTCGCTTCTCTGGTCATCTCACACTCATTTTGCCCTAGTTGAAAATTATCAATTCCTCTTCTCTCTCTTCCTCATCTCACTCAAGAACATCTCACTGTGATTTTTCATCTAGGGCTTCGATTTGAGGTTAGTTTTTCCTTTTCCTATCTACTTTTCTTCCATACGTCAACTATTTTTCATCAATTTGCTTGGATCTTTCACTGCGATTTTTTCGTTTCTTTGATTCTTAAATACTCTGAAATATAGGGGTTTGCATTTTTCATTGTGTTCATTTTTCAAGTGATGCACTAATACAAGTGTTCCATTGCTCCGTTTTCAAGGGTGTTGTGGATTCTCCCTCATCTCTGCTTTCTATTTCTTAATTTGTGTTTCTTGTTGTGGGTTTTGTTAACGAGGAGTTTTGTGGTCTCTCTCTTGCGTTGGTTTATTTTTATTTTTCTAATTTTTAATCTTTTGGTGTAATGGCTTACTTCGACGACGTTAATCGTGGGAAATCTTTGATTAGAACAGGAATATTCTGAAGGTATAGTCTCAAAAGCATTGGCTTCAAGGATGATTCTAGTAGCTATTTGTCTATGTTGTTGTTATAGAATGTAGTTGAATTGTGGGAAATCTTTGATTAGAACAGGAATATTCTGAAGGTATAGTCTCAAAAGCATTGGCTTCAAGGATGATTCTAGTAGCTATTTGTCTATGTTGTTGTTATATAATGTAGTTGAATTTCCATGTCTTTCTTCTCGAGATGTGATAATACTAAGCCTATACTGGGAGAGAGTAGAGTGTCACCAACTCTTTCTTGCTCTTGGTTTTATTTCTTTTAAAGTGTGTATTTCAAGTAGGGTTGGTATCGGGGCCGGGGTGGGTGGGGGGTCCCCATCCCCACCCCCGATGGGGAAATTTTAGGTGGGACGGGTCGAGGAGACGGGTCCTCGCAGGGGCCCTATTCCCCGCGAGTTGAGAGAGAGCGAGAGTGCGACACTGAGAGAGAGGGAGAGAGCGAGACTGAGAGAGGGTCTGAGAGAGAGGGAGAGACCGAGACTGAGAGAGAGTCTGAGGGAGAGAGCGCGACTGGGGGAGAGAGAGAGCGAGATTGAGAGAGGGAAATGCATAGTTTTCCATTCAACAAACAAGTAAAAATTGTTGTTGCTTCAATGGCTCTCTATAACTTTATAATAGTTCATTCAAAAACAGATTTTGAGTTCAAGTCTTATGACGACGACAAGATGCTATTACCTTCAAATGATAAAAGAAATCACGAGGACACCCATGAAGAACATAGAGGTTTAGTTCCTGAAATGGAGATGAATGAAGAACGTGATCAAATTGCACAACTTCTTATGTCTAGTTGATATTATATTGTCTAGGAAAAATTATTATTATATATGTTATGTTGTTGGAGATCAATTATATTTTTTATGCTCATGTATTTACATTTCAAGATATTTGTGCTTCTAAAATTGAATCGTCCAAAAAAATTTAATACAAAAAAATAAAATTAATGTTTAGTTTTAACATCAATAATTTTAAGTTTCTAAAAAAATTCAATAATTTCAAGATGACGTGCGATTAATTTCAAAAAATATTTTTTTACGAAAAAATTAAAATATATGTGTTTCTTTATGAAACTAGTTTATAGTGTTTAATAGTCTTAACTTACATATAAACATTTTTTGTATAGGACAAATTAAACAAGGTTATGTATATAAACATTTATAAAAAGATCTATCCAAACATGTAAGTGTTTAAATTTTAAACTCATTTTATAGAAAATGTTTTTTTTTAAATGTATTCTTAAAAAACATTTTTTTTCCATAGACAATCCAAACGCACCCTAAGTTTATATAGAGTGGAGTGGTCTTCACTTGAAACTAGAAAGATAAACAAGGCGTGAGAAGGAAATTGTATTTACCTATTTTTAAGCACATTTGTAATGGATAGCAACACAAGAGAAAAAATCTAAAAATATAGCCCATTTTAAAAATATTTGCAAATATGGTAAATGTTGACCAGTTAACTTTTGAATTTTTATGATTTCAATTTTGCCCTCACTTGTCTTCCACAACTTTTTTTTTCTCCTTTCTTTTTCTAATTTTCTTCCATCTCCTCAGTCTCCTTATATTGTCTTATTCTCTTTCTTTTTTTTTTTTTTTCCTTTTTCTTTCATCTCCCCAATCTTCTCATATATATATATATATATATATATTTCTTTTTCCAATTTTTCTTCCATTTCCCATATATATATATATATATATATATATTTCTTTTTCCAATTTTTCTTCCATTTCCCCAATCTTCTCATATTTGTTTCTTCCTTTTTTTCCTTTTTTGTTTCTAATTTTTCTTTCATCTCCCCAATCTCCTCATAATAATATAAATCTATTAGTGATAGCTACTAATATACTTATAACTTAGTCACTCAAAGAATTCTATCATTGGTTGAAGAATTCATTGACTATCAATCATGTTTTTAAATGTTAGAAAAGAATTTGCTAAATATTTGTGTATCAGTAATATCAATTATTAGTGATAGAACTTAGATAGATATTAGTCATATTTATGTATCGGTGATATCAAACTTAGGTAGATATCAATGATAGAAGTTTATTATTGATAATCATGATAAAAGTTTCTCAATAATAGCCATGGTTAACTTTGAGTGTTAATATTTCAAAATTGATAGGTACTAATAAAAGTCTATCAGAAATAACCACAAATATTTTCTATCATTGATAGCTTAATATTTGATGATTTTCCTCCATAGTTGAATATTGAATTAATTAATAGAAGTATCAGAAATAACCACAAATATTTTCTATCATTGATAGCTTAATCTTTTGATTTTCTTCCATAGTTGAATATTGAATTAATTAATAGAAGTCTATCATCGGTAGCCAACTTAGTGGAATTAATTAATAAAGTTGAATCTTGAACTAAAGTGTAAGTTACATGCCTAGAAGTTATCACTTATAGCATATTATCAGTAGTAGAAGCTATCAACGATAACATGTTATTTGATGGTAAAAATAAATGACAAAAGTTACCTTTAATAGCATGTTATTAGTGATAGAAGCTATCATCGATAACCACAATATAAGTGATATCAATGATAGAACTTAGGTGATGTCCATATATTGATGATATCAATGATATAAAAGTCGATTCCATTTGATGAAAGTCTATAATTGATAGCCTCTGCTAAAAGCTATCCATGATAGCCACTAATTGGAGCTATCAATAATATGACTTAAGTAGATATCCAATGATAGTCACTTATAAACCTCTTATTAATAGACTTCTATCACTTTTAGCTTTAAATGTTAATCTTTGAAAGTTGATAGTTTCCCTACAAAGTTGATAACTACTTATAAAAGTCTACTAATAACCACTTATGGCCTTAAGTCTTTAATATTTCAAGCTTGATTCAAATTGATGAAAATGTATCAATAATAGCCATTAATAAATGATAGCAAATTGAAAGCTAATATTTCAAATGTTGTATTAGTATTTCTCAAATTGAAAGTTATTATTGACAGCAGCTATTAGTGATAGCCACTAATAACTGGCACCGATAGTTGCTATTAGTGATAACTTTCAAATTGAAAAAATCAGAAGAAAGAAGCGTGAAATGAGTTTTTTAATCATTTACCAATATGACTGCTATCAGTCTAATTTTGTGCTATATCCCTAATATATTTTTCCTTGTGCTGTATTTTTTTTTATTATTTTGGGCGTGATTGCTATTTGTGCAACCAACCCTATCTTTAACAATAGATTTGAGCTCTCTGCTATGGGAATAACAACTATATAATGAAATTTTGGTGAAAATTACCCAAATTTAATTTGACACCCAAAATGCTGTTTTGAATTAGGTTTCAAAAAAAAAAAAAAAAAAAAAAGAATTTTTATGATGTCACAAACCACTTGCGAACATCTTTTTATTCGAAGCAAGGAGCATGAGCACGAACACGAACAGGAGTGAGCAAGCAAGGAGGAGCACACATGAGTGTGAAAGAGTGAGGGAGGAAGAGCCCTAAGGTGTGAGAACAAACTCATNGTTTAAAAAAAAAAAAAAAAAAAAAAAGCATTTTTATGATGTCACAAACCACTTGCGAACATCTTTTTATTCGAAGCAAGGAGCATGAGCACGAACACGAACAGGAGTGAGCAAGCAAGGAGGAGCACACATGAGTGTGAAAGAGTGAGGGAGGAAGAGCCCTAAGGTGTGAGAACAAACTCATATATGTGACACCTCAATCCTGAAAATTAATCACTTCTCCGATTCTTCCTTTACAATCGGATCCAACAACAATTCATCTACCAGACTAGAACAGAAGTTTTAAGAATCTATCCATAAGTGCTTTAACGACCATCGAATAATGTGATGGTAAACATTGTTTGAACTAGAAGTTAATTTATCTCCTAGTGGCGGTGAATGATCAATATCAGGCCATTCAAATGTTTCTTCGTAGCATCCTGGTCACTCTGGCTATACCAATTATGATATCACTTTTCATTGGCCAATTGAGTAATGAACATTTTCGGTCATCTATTTTAATGATTTTAGTTCATCTATCGGTCCTTCCAATATGGAACAAACTCAAGAGAAAACATAGATAAAAGAAGAAAGATTTTTTGATACGAACCAAAAAGGAAGTAGTCCAAACTTTTGTTTGGCATGAATGCATGCATTCATAAATGAGTAATGTTTGTTCCTTGTGGAGGCATAAACCAAGAAGTTTGACAAGATTTCGATGTTGAAGTTGGTAAATAAAAATGACCTCATTCAAACATTCTTTCTTTCTCCCAATTTGATTTTCACAAACTCCCCTCTAGAATCTGGCCATTTCTGGATCCTCCCATCTGAAAAGTTTTGGGTTGATTTTTGTTCAAACCCATCTAAACAACCGCAACTTGCTATTAAAACAGAGCTACTAAGACCAAAATTTCCACATAATTCTCCTTGATATTAACTTCTGGTTTAAACCCCCGTAATTTTCAGCCTAAGTTTCGTGCCCGGCAACAGAGTATCAAAGGGGTAATAATCAAAGCTCTGCCACACTTAATTTTCAGGCCTTGAATCTGAATCTCTAATCACCAAATTACCTGTATCCAGCAGCTGGGCAATACGGTTTTTTACTGATCTTGAAGAATTTGGAGAACAAAAATCTTCACCCGTTTGATTTACAAGAACTAAGTTTCCATCTCCATTGATATCCAAAGTGGCAGAGGAATTTATAACTGGGTTGTCTCTGTTTGTCACCCAAACAACTACCGCGGGAATGCCCTTAAACCATATTCATAAGTACTTGAAATTTGAGGCTTTGGGTTGAGTGAAGAACCCAATTAATTGGGGACTGCCCTGCTTTTAAGGACTGTTTGAGAAACAGAGGTATGAGTGTCAAAAAACAGGGCAAAGACGAGGAAGGCCTAAACTCATTGATTTGATTATGAATTACTATGTATGTTTAACTATCATATCATCTAATTCAACTAATCATTTTTAAAATAATTTTTTTAATTCTTATTATTTTTCTAAAACTAATCAGTGTTTAAAATTTTGGTCTGAATGCAATTTTTCTTAATTTCAACGTTTTAAGTCATTGATGAGAAAAATATGGCAGTGTAAAATATTATATACATATATTACATATTGAAACTTATAAATTAATAATGAATTAGATTAATTTATATTCGACGACTTTCTTTTTTCTTAATTTAATTGCTTAGGTCAATGCATTACGTATATTTAGTATAATGATCAACTTAAATAGATTGTGATGGGCACAAAGGCGTACAGATTGAACATCTCTTCAGAAAGCTAAACATGACTTCGACCTATTAATTAATTTCTATTTTCTTCTCGTTAAAGTGAGCTTAAGTTGACAATAATTAACATATATTTTCTCTCTTGAGATTGGAGTTTTGATCTCGTATCCTACCATCGTTATACTAGAAAGATAGAAAAACTTCTAATTTTCTTTTAATATATATATATATATATAAGACAATCCTTTAGGCATTATGCTTTTAGGAATATTTGACTTTATGCTAATATAAATTCAACACTAATCAACCTATTTTATTTTAATACCAACTTAAACATAGTTCAACTTGCAAAAAAAAATATATATATTTACTATTAATTGAGAAATCATTATATAGTTTTTTTTCTAGTGAATTTGATGAGTAGTGTAGAATTACATAATTGTGTTGTTGTCAATAAAAAGTATGCATTATGTATAATCATATAAAAGAAAAAATAATAATAATAATAATAATAATAATAATGATAATAAGTATTAGCGACCATCGTCTAACAATGTAATAGTAACATTATTTGAAGTAGGAGTTGATTTATCATCTAATGATGAATCAATATCATACAATAAAAATCTTTCCCCATTGAATCCAGGTCTTTTTGGATGAATGAAGGACATGTTATCATTTTCTAACATTGAAAGCACAGATGACATAATTGGTCTTTCTCTCGGATGTGCTTGAACACATAAAAGCCCAATATTTATGTATTTTAGTGCTTCATATTCTTGGAATTGATCACCCAACACTCCATCTACTAATTCCAAGCTCCTTCCTTCATTCCAAAGTTTCCATGCCTGAAATTACAAATATCAATTTGTTGATATGATGGGTGCAAAATCTATTAGTTCTTTTCAAGAAATTAGTAGTTTCTCCTATACTTACGTGTCCAACAAGATTCATTTCATGTTGCGAGTGAATAAAATAACCTTGGTTCCTCTTGCCGCTAACTATTTCTAAAACCATAACTCCAAAGCTATAAACATCAGATTTGAATGAAAAGAAACCCTCCATGGCATATTCTGGAGACATATAACCGCTGCATATTAACAAATGTTACGTTAGAACATACGTTAACATCTTAAAAATACAAATGGTAAGCAAAATACTTGAGATTCCAAGTAATAATGTTGTTGTTACTCACTAGGTCCCAATAACTCTATTTGTTTTTGTTTCCATTTGACCTTCACCAAACATGCGTGCAATGCCAAAATCTGAGATTTTTGGCATCATTTCGCTATCTAATAAAATATTGGCAACTTTGAGATCTCTGTGAATAATTCGAAGTCTTGAATCTCGATGAAGATAAAGAAGGCCTCGAGCAATGCCAATTATGATGTCAATTCTCATTTGCCAATGGAGTAAACAACGTCTTCCGTCGTCTATTTCAAAGGTTTTAGCTCATATCAATCTTTTTGAAAACCAAGTAGAAAAGTGGTGAAACTAAAACAAGCACATGCACGAAAAGAAAAGAAAATATAGATTAAAGAAGAAAGATGGTTTGATCATACGAACCAAAAAGGAAGTAGTCCAAACTTTTGTTAGGCATATATTCATAAATAAGTAAGGTTTCTTCCTTGTGAATGCAGAAACCAAGAAGTTTGACAAGATTTCGATGTTGAAGTTGGGAAATGAAAAGGACCTCATTTTTAAACTCCTCCAATCCTTGACGAGATCTTTCGGCTAGCTTCTTTACCGCAATTTCTTGTCCACATGGGAGTCTGCCCTGTAAATCAATGCTACATGGAGTAATAAAAAACATGGAAACTGATAGAACTCGAATATATATTCGCACCTTCTCAATCTTTAGATCACTCTAAACCCTTAATTCATTCCTCAAAAATATTGTTTGTCTTTCTTCTTCTCCCCTCCCTCTATTTATAACAAGCTAGCACAACAGCTTCCCTAACTAATATACTACTTATTTCCTAATAGCATTCCTACAAGTGGTTTCTCTACTTGTTGGGAGTGTTTTTGAAATCCAAACTAAAAAATTTTGTAGTCTACTTTTTTGTTTTTAGAATTTAATTAAGAATTTCAATGTTTACGTAGGAAAACTGAGGAAACTACCTTATAAACAGGTCCAAAACCCCCTTCTCCTATCTTGTTAGAAATTGAGAAATTGTTGGTCGCAGCTTCAATTAACCCAATTGGCATCTCAAGTTCATTCTCATGAATTAGATCCTCAGTGATTCCAACTCCATTATCTGCTGAAACTTGAAGATAAATAACCAAAGTGGAAAGAAGTCAAATGAATGAGGAGGAAAGGTTTACGTACCTTCAGCTCTTCTTCTTACATTCCTAACGATAAAAAGGGTGATTAAAGCCAAGAAGATTATCACTGACACGATTGGCACAACCACCGGAACTATTATACTCTTCCTCCTCTCACTCCATTCTACAATCGCAAATATATCAAAGAATACAAAGCTTTTCTTCTCAATTTAGGTGAAAAAAAGGAAGAGAAGCAGCTAAATTAATACCTAATTCTGAAGCAGCCACTCTCACAAAGATATCATCTCCAGTTCCAACATCACGAACAAATCTAATATCAACCAATTTGTTAAACCAGGTGACACAGGCATACCCAATATTAGGAATTTCCAGTTTGCCATAAGCCAAGCAAAGACAATCATTCAAGCACTCTGTTTCGCAATTTTGAATACCCATTTTCAATTTCACTGACTTCCCACTGGAATCTGGCCATTTCACATCACTTATCTTTCTAAATCCTTCTCCTTCTCTACATATTTTTTCATCCTTTCTCACACACCCATCTGAAAAATTTTGGGTTGATTTCTGTTTAAACCCATCTAAACAGCCACAGCTTGCTACTAAGACAGAGCTACAAAGACCAAAATTTCCACATAAATCGTAGTCGTTGCAGCCAGATCCTTCAAACGTGTATGTTTTGCGCCATCCTTTCTCCTCTTCGCTCCAGATAGAGTGTTCAACAGACCCACTTGCATCCAACACAACTCTTGATGGGTTATTGTCTGGAGCATTATATGAAAATGATATCTCATATGAAGAATTATATATGAAAATCCCTCCGGTGGATCGACGTCGGGTAAAACCATCGCCAAACCATGGTCCTCCCCTAAACATCGTCTTGTTTGCTTTACGAACCACAAGTTCAGCAAGCCCATCTGTGTTGACTTCATAACTGAATTCTCCAGAGGACGGATCGTTTTCATTCTTTCTTGATGTTAACTTCCGGTTAAGCCCTGTTTTGGAGTCCCAACCCAGTTTCATTTCCGGTAACAGAGTATCAAATGGATAATCAAAACTCTGCCAGACATGATTGTCAGATTGTGAATTTGAATCTCTCAGAATGAAATTACCTGTATCTAGCAATTGAGCGATTGGACTTTTAAGTGAACTTGTTGAATTTGAAGACCAAAAAACTTCACCTGTTTGATTGACGAGAATCAAGTTTCCATCCGTATTGAATTTTAGAGTGGCAGAGGAGTTGAGAATTGGGTTGTCTCTGTTTGCCACCCAAACGGCGTAGTCGGGAAGGCTCTTGTACCAGATTCCTAAATACTTGAAACTGGAGGACTTGGGCTGGGTGAAGAATCCCAATTCAAACTTTTCGGCGGCTGAAACAATTACTTGGGTGTCGTTAATGGATTGCCCTGATTTTAAGATGTCGACTGCGGTTGAGCGTGGGAGAAACAGAGGTATGAAACAGAGCAACGACAAATGATTGAGCCTGAAGTTGGATGTCATTTTCGGTATCAAGGGCTTCATTGTCGCAGCTTTTTCTCAGGAAAGAAACTCCACGGAGATAATTGATGCTGCCAAAGCCATATAAAGATAGGAAAATTGAAAATAATCATGCACTCATTGTTAATTGGAAGAATGATAATGAGTGGCAAATATTTGAAAATCTGATGAATACAAACAAAATAAAACAACAACAACAACAATAATAATAAATAAATAAAACAAATAATTTGCAAATTTGATTTTTTCAAAAATAATAATAAGAAGAATTACACACTTGTTAAACGAGAAAAATACTGACCTACTCATCTTTGTATTGTCGAGCCTAAGTGTTCAATTATAATTATAAATTGTTACGTGGCAATTTTTTTTTAATTAATGTATTTTTAAATAATATTTCTTTTATAATTAGAGGCCGTTTTCATAATTTTCCTTTTACCTTGTATTTGACTTTGATTATATACCATTTCTACATGTAGCATCTTCAAGTTGTGGCCGTGGAGACCCATATCACTAATTTACAATTTCACGTGGAATAGTAGATAAATGTCCTTTTTGCAAGTACCTCTAATGTATAAACATTAATTATGTAAATATTTAAACAATGATCATATATTTGTTGTTCCCTTGGATCTCATCTACATTGAGCGTCACTAACAGGCCTTTAGTGGCCTTGACCTCCAACTCGCTTCTCCTCGGTCTAGTTTATAGATACTCCGAGCAAATTTATGTAAGAGATCCTCGCATTGATGTAGTGTCGAACCTATTGCACTTTGATGCTTAAGTGAGTACAATGACTGCTTAATTCAACTAAGCACAAAAGAAGTGATGTTAGGTTTCTTCTTAGGAGACTACTTACTCTCTCCTTTAGGGTGGTCAAATGGGGCTATTTATAAGCCCGTCCTTTAACACATTCCTTTAGTTACATGTCATGGGTGGTAGTGTAAAGGATGTTTTTGGGATTCAGGGTTGCAAGGTGTTAGTCTGGGTCCAGCTCGGTTAGTTGTTGATTGGTATATATTCACCAGCTTGGCTGGTGATAGCACCTGAAATGTGCTATCTTCCTCAGCTTAACATTGTGCTATTTAATGTGTCAAATATGTTATTTTGTAGGTTTCAAGCACTTAAAAGGTAGAGCGAGGCGTCAACAATGAATTGGAGCTAAAACGGACCGAAACGGAGTTCTATAGGAAAGAGAACTCCAAAAAGACTAAAATGCCCCTAAAGCAACAATGCAGCGACGCTACATTAGAGCATCGTGGAGCTCCAAAAACTGGTCGCGCGCGTGCACGCGACAGCGTCGTGGTGCTCTAAAGGATTATAAAATATACTCTTTCGATTTTTTAGGTCACTCACCAGGCACCAGGCGATCAAGACTCGATTCCTCTCTATTTTTCCTCTCTCTTTCATCTTTTTATGCATTAGAAATCGAACCCATTAATCGATATGTCGATTATGGGCTAAGGTACTTTATTCTAGCTTGAGTTTTTAGGGACTATCTTTGTATTTGATGTTCTTATGAGATTTTGAATTGAATTCCATTGTATGCATGATTTAATTCCAAAATTTAGATTATTATGATCATATTGTGGACACTGGTGTACACTTTGATTACTACTTTAGATTGATTTATGATTCATGACACTTGGTTATATGTCGATCAAAAGAAGCAAATAGGTTAGATTAGCTTGTGAATTTAGATTGATAAGCATTATTCTAATCAACCTAGGATTGAATCAATAAAACATTCAAATTTGGCCTTTCTAGTTAAATGTTCCACCTAATTATTCCTAGAATTTAATGCAGTTAGGGTAAACTCGAATCTTGCGTGCCTTTCATCGATTCGATAAATCCTAATTTGTCAATTAAGACAATTTAAAATTTAATCTTTCCAATTAAATTGATTAGGTGTCAACTACAATGAATTCGGTAATGACGAATCGATGAATAAGAACATTTAATAAAGAAAATCACGTTGCAACCCAAACTAGGACTTTTTCCATTTGAATTTTATCTCTTTTTTAATTTGTGCATTTACTTTTATAGAATTTAAATTTTCTTGCAAACAACTCTCTCACAACCCCCTTTGGTTACTTAGAATTGTAAACTTCTTAATCGTGAAATAAGCGCTCCCTGTGTTCGACTTGACTTGCCACTACTATTGTTAGGTAAGTTTGGTAAATTATTTGGCACGAAATTGGGCGAAAAATTCTGTCCACCAGCTGTCGGCCCAAACCTTGAGGTGTTGACATTTTTATTTTGGGACGTGCACTCTCGTATACCTTCTCCTAGTATCCTATGGGCTTGGGGCAATGGTTATAAATAATATTATGTTAGGTTTTTATATTTACACATCAATTGTCACAACATTTTCATCGATTATTGTAAAGATTTTTTTTTTTGAACCATTTCAAAATTCAAGGATTAAAACGAAATTTGCTAAAATTTGATGAAAAATTGAAACTCACCCAAAGTTTAATATATTTTTTAGTTGGAAAAATATCAATTTATACCACTAAACTTTAGGGGTTGTATCAATTTAAACCTTGAATTTTTGTAAGTGTATCAATTTACTTCTCCATTATTTTTCACTTAAAAAACATTGTGTAAAATTTATAATTGTACCATTTAAACCCCTAAACTTTAATAAATTAATCAATTTAGACTCTTAGTCAAAATTTCATTTGAGAATCCTCTATGCATTTAGTCTAATTGTCCATTTTGTAGAACCGAATTTGAGCAACCTACACATATTTGAGAATTAATGCATGAATGATTTTCAAATGTAATCGTAATGGAGAGTCTAAATTGATTAGCATATGAAATTTTGGAAGTTTAATTGACTCAAACTATAAATTTCACATGATATTGTCTTACAAAATCTAGAGAAAGATGTAAAATGATGCAGTTTGAAAGTTCAATGTTTAAATTGATACAATTATTAATTAGTATATACCCCAAGTTATTATGAATAGATTTTTATGCAACACCCCTGTTAATTAAGTGGTACAAGTAACCATCACATCATCTAGCCCTTTTTCATTTTTTTATTTTTTATTTATTTTTATTTTTTAATATAAATAAATTTTTCTTTATTTTAATGGTTTATTATTATTATCATTAACTTACGATTGCCGTGTCCAAGTCTAACTAAGAAACATATAGCTGTATGATTATTAAAAATTATGTACATAATATTCAAAATCAGAACATGTTTGGTTAATAAATGAATTAAATTAATTTATCAGTTCAACTGCAAAAATAACTAAATTAATTTGTTTGTTCGTAACATGTGAGGATTACAAGATTTAAACTAATTTCAAATATGTATCTTAATGTCGTGAGTCAGTAAATTTTATATAATTTGTATTGTAATCGACCTAAAAAGATATTGATATGGAAAAGATGTTTGAATTGAGACATGATCTCTTGAGAACGAAGCATTTGACTTTGTCTATTTAAAATATTTCTTAATGTCTTTAACTTATTAATTATCTTCTATTTTCTTGTTAATCTTTTATTATAATAATTAATCAATTATCTATATCTGAGTCATATAATATATCAAAATCAACTAAGATTAATTGAAAAATGTTTCTTGAATTCATTGACTATATATTAGATTATTAAGTTGATTCAATAAACTTTGTGTCCACATGCTCGACAGAGGTACGGAAGGGATAATCAAAACTTTGTCACACATAAATTTCAGATCCTGAATTTGAATTGCTCAACATCAACTTACCTGTATCCAGCAATTGAGCAATAGGATCTTGAAGTGATCTGGTTGAATCTGAAAACCAAAAAACCTTCAACTATTTGATTGACCAGCATTAAGTTGCTGGGAATTTACATAAGATATAAATAGAGGGGTAGTTGTAAAACGGGCAAAACAAGTTACTAATATTATGTTCGTAGTCTAAATTTTTAATTTTTGCAAGAGTAGAAAAAAAAAAAAAAATGTTAAACCTACGTTTTACCTTCCTACTACTAATATTCACTTGATGCATTACTGATATACACTTGATAACACTTGATATGCATGCTATTGATATACATATGTTACACTTTTGATGCCTTTGATATATTTGATACACTGCTGATATACACTTATACATTTAATATACTACCAATATACACTTGATATACTCATAAATGTCTTTTCTATTTGTTTTTCTCTCTCTATCTTTCAACCAACAAAATTTAGTGACTCCCGCGAGAAGTGGTGGCAGAACATGACTAACGGTGAATGAACAACAGTGACGATGGCTAAAATTGAAACAAAAATTGAAAGAAGAGTTTAGAGAGAGAGAGGGAGAGAAAGAGAGAGACTATAAAGCTTACCAAATAATGACAACCGGTGATCAACAAGCGAAGTGGCTGGCGATCTACAAATGACGGGTGAGATTCCACTGCCTCGCAGAACCCAAACGCTGAAGGACGGTGGCTATCTAGATTCTGACCCAATTCAATTACAAGGAAAATCTCATCGACTACGTAAATGGGGCTGCCATCTCAAGGGGAATGGGCTTGATCGATCAAAATCAACCAATTTGAGTGAAGATTGAGGTTCTACAAAGTGGGAAACGTGAAGATAAAGATTGAGGTTGTGCGAAGATTGAGTGCGTGAAGGTGTGAAAGTGATTTGAGGGAATTTGCCATGTTCGCAAAACTTGAAAAATTAGAGCTACATGTTCGTTAAACTCTAAATTTAATTTGTCACCCAATATAGTTTCCCATAAATAAAGGCAGAAAAAACTAAATGATATCCTAAAAATGTTAACGATTTTAAAATAATAAATAATAAAGAGAAAGGAAAAAGAAAATGGGATTTGCAACGAGTAGCAATTTGAAAATACTATTTGGCAAGCGTGTCACCATGCTTGTTAGTGTAAGTTTCTCTCCTTACGATTTATTTTCTATTCGATTGAAGAGATTATTTTTCCTTTTTTCCGATTTCTTCATCCTCCCCCAAAACCCTCCAATGATTGAATTTTTCATTTAGAAGTTTATTAGCTTTCGTTTTTTCTTCAATTTCTTCGATTTATTCATCTTGCTTCAAAGTCTTCCAATATCTTCGATTCATTCAATTTGTTCTCCTTTCCTTTTTGCATTGATTTCTTCATCGCATTCATTGTCTCGCTCTGTCTCTCTCCTTTCTCTTTCCTTCTCTCTCTAAATTCTTCTTTTTGTTTGATTCACAATTTCTCTCCTTCACATTTGCGCACATAAATTTTGGAATCAACGTTTTGGTGGTTTTGATTTTAGGAGCTGGAGGTCTCTTAAAGCTGATTACTCTATTTTACGACTTGTGTTCGATTTGTTGCTTGAAATTTGTTCGCCTTCTCTCATTCGAGATTGCGCTTATGATAACAATTTTGTTTTGAAAATTAGCTTTTTACTGGTTTCAATTTCGTCAGGACAAGGAGTTGTATGCGTTGGTGCAGAGCGCGAAGAAATGGAAGCATTACGTCGATCGGAGGGGAGATCAAAAGCCTTTAGTCATCCGCTCCGTCTTGAGATATGCGGATGAAAATCAAGGGGGGCTAAACCGCCAGAGATTTTTTGAAGCTAATTTATCTATTTTCAACGATTATTGTTCAATTTTTTTACTTGAATTTTATCCTCGCCTAAAGACTCTTTGTAGATTATTGATTTTTCTTGTTTTTCTAATTGATTTTGGGTTTAAGTTTGTGTTTGATTTATCAACAAGGAAAAAGTCATATATCAAGACTGTAGCTTGAAGTCAACCTTGCCTGAAAACATGTATGAAGAATATAGCCGAAAGTCATATAGTAGACACTTTTAAATGAGGGAGAATTTATTGGGTGGTGTCAATCTTGTAATGACCAAATTTATGTTGTAATTGATTATTCTTTGTTAAAATCTTTACGTAAAAGTTTCCCCAAAAGAATATTATTTCAAAAGAATGATTGTGTTTTTCTTTTTCTATTTCATTTAGGTGATTTTGATGGGATTTGAAGAGATTGTGTAGTGTAATTCATCAATTGGGGCCTGATTTGTGTTTTCTTAGTTCATATTTTGGCTGGAGATTGAGTATTGTAACTTACATTGTGATTGTTATCTGATTGTCATCTAATTACCTTGGAATTGCTATTTGATTACTATCTAATTTCTATCTTATTACCATCTTTGGTATTATATACTTATGAGGTATATCAATATGATTGCTATCTAATTCCTATTATAGAGGTGAACGACATTATATTGCCTCCAATTGTTAAATATCAAGCAAGAAGACTTCATAAGCAAAGGATTCCTTAAATTGGCAAACTGCACAAAGTGTAGCTGTTGTAAGCATGTTGGTCAGAATAGAAAACATGTAAATCTGCACCTATTTAAACAATCATCTTGTGGACAATCAGATAATAATCAAACAACAATCAGATAGTAATCGACATCATTGACAATCAAATAACTATTAATATCAAATAGTAATCAAAGAACCATATAAAAAAAAAGTATCATTAGCAATTAAGATAAAATAGCAATCATATAACAACATGTATCAAATAGCAATACAATAACAATCATTATCATATTTAGTAACGTTAAGAATCAATATCAAATAATAATCAAATTATAATAGGATAACAATTGGTACATTTAGCATTATCAGATAGTAATTAAATAGTAATTAGACAGTAATCATCATTAGCAATCATATAACAATTATAGCAATCACATAACAATCAAATTCTAGGCGGAAGTCATTGAATCATTGAGGGCATTTTTTACTTTTCTGTTTCAATGTGTAATTTATAACTACTAACTATGTGAGAAAAAAATAGAAGGCAATAAAAAAAACAATCATAAACTACTAACTAATTGACAAAAAAAAAAAAAAATAATCAGATGACAATATTAGAAATTACTAATTATGTTAAGGAGGTAATCAAGAGACAATCATATGAAAATATCATAAACAACTAAGTATAAAAAATAGAAGGCAATGGAATGACAATGACAATCATATGGCTATTAGATGACAATATCATAGACAGCTAACCATATGTCAAATAATCAAAAGTTATCAAATGACAATCACATGACAATATCAGAAACTAATAACTACGTGTCAAAGAATAGAAGGTAAAGATGACAATTAGAAGACAATCAAACAATATTAAAAACTACTAACTAATTGACCAAAAACAATAATCAGATGACAATTAGAAGATAATTAGATGACTACCAAAAGGTTAACTAATTGACTAAAATAGAAGGTAATCAGATGACAGTCACATACTAATCACATAACAATCAAATTTCATGCGTAAGTCTATGAATCAGTGAAGACATTTTTGACCTTTTAGTTTTAATGCCTCATTTAAATTGGGTTGGGCTAATTGGTTTTGCTATTTTTGCAAAATTTATATGGTGTGGATATGACCTAATTTTTATAACTTATTTTGACATACTTGCAACAAAAGAAAACAACACGAAAAAATATATTAGTTTACCCAAACTCGAGACTGCGTCTAGTCTTTTGCAACTACAGATTTTATTAAGATGAAGATTGAAAAAGGGAACTACAAATCTTTCTCAAATGGTTGAACATGAACTATTTGCTTCCAAATATCTCAATTCCATAGCTTGGAATTAACAACGAGAGAAAGACTCAAGTCTTCCTTAGATATTTTCTGTTTTGCCGCACACTGTAATGTAGCATTAAAGAATAAACTCTCGGCTGCCAAAGATTTCAAATTGTCGTCACTTAATTCCAAACTTAAGAAAGTTGATATATGTGCTGTCACTTAATTCCTTAACTTAAGAAAGTTACTGCAAGTCTTCCTTCGGAGTTTTTCATTTTGTGGCACACTGTAGCTTTATACAAGCTTAAATTGAGGGTTACTTTTAAAATGTCATCGTCTATTAAATAATAAATATCGATAAATTACTATATCTATCATTGAAAATATTTATTGTAGTTTTTCGGGTTAAAATAATTACCCTTATTTCATTTATTTAAATAATTTTGCTAATACTGGAACTCTAAATATTGTTGTTCTTTTTATGCCAATAACATTTAATTAACTATTTTTTTAAATTAATGTATTCCTATATATATTCTCAATATACTCTCATGGGCGCCTTGTTTTAAGAAGATTTGAAATGAATTTTTTCCTTCAAAAATCACAAATTGGTATATTAATTTTTTTTAAAAGAGAAAATATATTAGAACTCGAGAAAAAACTAAATATAACCGAGATTTTCTACAAAATGGAGGACAACTTGCCCAAGAAAAGTCCAAACCAAAAAAGTTCTTTTGACCTCTCTCCCAAAGAAGAGACACTACAAAAAATATCCCGGGGAAGTCAAGCCTTTGCCATCGCAAGGGCATGAGCAACCTTATTGCAAGCTAAAAAAAGAAAGCCTTAGAACATTCAACTGAGAAGCAACGGAAAAAATATCTTCACAAACATTAGATATCTTAGATAAATCCAAACTGTCATTTGTTAAGGATTTTGATAATCTCCAAAGAATGACTCGACCTCCAAAGGGAGTGAGCACCCGGAAAACTTGTTGTAGATGCATCTTAGGCTTTCTATGATTTCGAAAACTTCGAGAGCTTTGATTGGCCATCTTTTGTATACCACCTCGAAGCCACCCCAATAGGAGACCCTCGAGAGAGTCTCGAATAATCCTCCCAAGGCCACTTCTACCCTTCAACTCACTCTAGGACGCATTAGAGTTGAGCTTCCAATAGCTAGCCGATAAGGGACCTACTTTCCAAGACTCTCGTTGGTATGAAACCTTTTGGATGGTACCTAAAATAGAGCCATGCGGGTTAGGATACGTCTTACATAAATTCAAACTATTTTCGTTAAGGATTTTGATAATCTCCCAAACAAAGCCATGACGATTATGATGCATTAGAGTTAAGCTTCTAATAGCCAGCCGAAGGGATCCACTTTTCAAGAGTCTCATAGGTTTCAAGGCTTTGAACCTATTAACCCCTAGATGGGAGGCCGTTGGATCCTGAAGGTCTGCTTTTACACCACCTTGGAATTTTAAAATCATGTTATTGAAAGTAGTTTTACAAGACTATTACCAACTCAAACCATCTAGTCAACCTAACCATAGTTTAGGTTACATACATTCAGCTACGAAATTTGAAGTTTAAATTTCAATTCCCAGATGTTGAAAAAACAAATTAAAGTGATAAAGCCCTGTGTGATAACATTTCTATTTCCTATTTCTTAAGAATAATAAAGATAGAGATATGTTCGGTAACTATTTTTGTTTATTATTTCTTTTTTATTTTAAAAACAACACCAAATTGTTTGATAATTATTATATCTTTTTTAGTATTTTTGTCCAACTTTTATGAAATAGACAAATAAAGACAGCAATTAAAAAAAAAAAATTTAAACAATAAAGAGCAACATGAAGATTTCGTGGTTCATTAATAGTGTGTTAGTTATGTCCACAGACAGAGAGAGATCAGTTTATTATTAGAGAGATTGTACAAGCACCTCTAGAGTTAGATGTTTTATACATAGCGCACCCCTCTAAACCATATGACCAAACTCGTAAGAAGCCCCACCAGAACACGTTACCCCTAGAACCCGACTTGCTGATTGAGCAACGAGATTCCATGCTTAACTAATAAACTTTTGCTATATTTATAAATAAGTTGAGTCTTTCTGCTATATTTGAAAAAAATCTAACAACCATTCACATGTGAAAAAGAAAAATAAAACAAAAATATTTAAATTCAATTGAAAAACACTAAAAAAATAAAGTCTAAAAGGTATTTACATAAATATTCTATCGACCATCAAATGAGGTAAGCGTGATCATGTTTGGCGAGCAAGCTCCAACATGATTTTGTTGGAATGCCTCAGTATGAATCTCAATTTGCCTACTACTAAATCCAGGTTGCTTTGGTATTGGAAGATCTGTGATCTCATTGTGAAACATCGAAAGAATTGTCGTCATATTTGGTCTATCCTTTGCCAATTCTTGAACACACAATAATCCTACATGAATGTACCTCAAAATCTCTGCTTGAGAACACAATTCAAACGTTGTTTGATCAATCAAAGCAACTGAATTGTCCTCCATCCATAATTTCCATGCCTAAAATGACACAAGAAAAGGTAAACAAACCATATGTTAATAGAGGAATAATAATGTATAAATATTATAAATTTGATAGCAAGACGACTCTTACAAATCCTAGAAGGCTCAAGGTGTGTTCATTCTCATAGAAGCTTGTATTTTTTCTTCCACTAATAATTTCAAGCAACAAAACTCCAAAGCTAAACACATCTGACTTCTCTGAAAATTGGCCATTCAACACGTACTCCGGAGACATATAGCCACTAAGATTTTGTTAAAAAAAAGTTAATTAGTTATTGTGCTAGGAATTTCACCTATGCATAAATAGAATTCACAAGGAGAGAACTTACTAAGTACCAATAACTCTCATGGTATTAGCTTGAGCTTCATTGCCGTAAACAATTCTAGCAGTACCAAAATCTGAAATTTTGGGATTTAAATCTCGATCTAGTAAAATGTTACTAGCTTTTAAATCTCTATGAATGATTTTTAGTCTCGAATCTCTATGGAGATAAAGAAGTCCTCGAGCAACTCCTTCAATGACGTTAAATCTTTTTCGCCAATCTAACACTTTAGATTTAGTTGAATCTGCATAATTAATTTCCAAAGAGATGATTAAGACATTAGTGTAGGACTTGTAAAGAATTGAAAAGCTATGAAGTTATATTGCAAGGCTAACCAAAAATAATTGAATCTAAGCTTCCATTTGGCATGTACTCATAAACTAACATTCTTTCTTCTCCCTCCACACAACAACCAAGAAGCTGCACAAGATTTCTATGTTGTAGTTTTGAAATCACCATCACTTCATTTGTAAACTCTTCAAGCCCTTGTCCAGAGGTCTTTGAAAGTCTCTTTACTGCTATTTCTTGTCCATCTACCAATTTTCCCTACCAAAAAAAAAAATGAAGGCAAAAATTTCCAACATCTTTCTTCAACTTTAATCAACAAAAAGAAGGAAAGAAGTTTATTTATTCCCACCTTGTACACTGGCCCAAACCCACCCTGACCAATCTTGTTATTGAAATGAAAGTGGTTAGTTGCAATTGCCAGCTTCTCAAAATTAAAAAGAGGCAGCTCCTGAAGCTTAACTTCATTCACTTTATCATGCTTCATATCACCACCAGTGTTCATCAAAAACTTGATCTGCCTTTTCCTTTTCCTTTTCCTTTTCCCTGCTCCATAATTGCAATTTCAGTGAGATAATTTCAAAGGGAGCTTTCTTTTTCTTTTTTTTACAAAATTCTCTAGTTTTCTACTTACATAAGCAATATATGCAGCAGATAAGTATGAAGCTTCCTGTTACCACAGAAGCTATGATGACTAATTTCATGTCTTTGGTGATTCCACTTTCATCTGTGATGATAGATACCAAAAAAAGGTAGGAGACAATTTAAAGGGTCTGTTTGAAATGATTTTTGAAGTGCTAAAAATTGATTTTATACCAGCTATTTCTGAATATGCCACACGAACATAAATGTCTGCTCCATCATTCTTGAACTGTTGAATGTCAATTAATTCTCTTCTCCATATCATACAACCAATCCCTGTTCTATATGCATATGCAGAACAAGAACAGTTTGACAAACACTGGACTCTGCACTCATTTTCCGAAGCTAAAATCCAAGCTGCAGAATCTGGAACTTTAACCATTCCCATTTTCAAAAACCCATCCTCATTTTTTCCTGTTTCAACATTGATGTTCTTCTTTTCACAATCCAATGGTGAATTCCTCACACACCCATTTCTCCAATTTCCTCTGTTCCATTCTTCTTCCTTCTCTGGCTTAAAACCCCTCAAACAACTGCAAATTGGGGTTCTTTGAGAATCACAAACCCCAAATGCTCCACAAGCACCATAAACATCACACTCTGTTTCAGGAGCTGACCAAGCGATCTCGTATTTTTGATCCTCAATATTCCAACGATTCTCTTCCAAACTACCATTGGGGTTCAAGTAGTAGTAGAATAACTGAGCTTCGTTTGCATTGGCAATTGAGAGAGAGTAAGTTTTATTTTCGATTACGAGATTACCTCCAGAAAGATAGTCAGTGTTCATACCGGGTATTCCGATGAAAACTTGGCCGTCCCATGGACCGGACCTCCAATACGGGCGGCTGTTTTTCCAAATTATAACTTCGGGGATCGTCAGAGGGTCGATTCCAAAGGAGAAATTTCCTGAAGATGGATCAGATGGGGTTTTCCACGACACGATTTCTACTTTCTCGTTTGTGATTGAGTTCGTGATGAATTTCATCATTGGCAAGAATTTGTCTGATGGGTCTTTGAAACTCTCCCAAATGACGGTCCCTGAAACAGAGTCCTGCAGAACAAGGTTTCCAGAATCAAGAAGACGAGCGGTGGAGTTCACTACAGCGTTCGAAACATTGGAGTTCCAAAGAATTTTATTGTGTTCATCTAATACTACGAGATTCCCGTCATTGGATACGGCGAAAACTCCTGATTTGTTGTTGAGAGGCTTGTCTCTGTTAGCTACCCAGAAAACAGTTCGTACAGGCACTCGTTTATCCCAAATTCCGACGAACCGATCGGTGGAATTGGGAGGGCTAAAGAAACCCAATTCGAAGAAGCCACGATTGGACAATACAGCTTCGGGATCTTTGAGGAATTGTGTAGATGTGATCGTATCTATGCTGCTGGAAAATTTCAAAAGAAAGCACAGGAGAAGAAGGATTAATGGAATGGTGTTGGCGATGGGTTTCATGACTGGTGGAGTTGAACCAGGCTTACGGTGATCATCGCGTCAAATTTCAATTGAGTTTTACTTTTCTATGGGTTTCCGTGAACTGAACAGAGAGAAAGAATGATTATTTTAGAGCTTTAGTTGATCAAAATTTCAAAGTGGCTTCGGTTCTAAATACAATATTATAAACTAGTTGTTTCGATTTTCTTTGTCGTGCCTGTAGCTGCAGACGCCATTGCTGAAGAAATTGATATAGGAAAATGGCGGATAATTAAGGCTAAATCTATGTTCTAGTTTGGACCGGAGATGCTTTTCAATTTGCTGAAACCTATTATCCATGGATCCAAAATTCCAACTAAATGTGAAGTCAAATGTTTCCTAAATTGCACATGAAGTTCCACATACTAAGTGATAGAGAAGAATTATTACATAAATTGTATATTGTAGGTAACATTTAGTTTAGTGATTAATTTAGATTAATTAGTGCTTAGTTATTACTTTAAATCAATTAGTTTTTTTTGCATTATTATTTTTTGGCAAGGATATAAAGAGCCATTTATAGGTTGTAATAGAAAGTTTTTGTAAATGTCACTTTATATAGAACATGTTCTTAGAGAGATTTCTCTCGTGCAAGGGATAGATTTATCTTGTTTGATAATAGATTTGGCTTAATGCTTTAAGGTTAGCATCACTAAGCCTTAGTAAAAAAAATCCTTCCTTAGCTATTAATTGTATTTGTCTTGTCACTCAAAAAAAAAAAAAAAAAGAAAAAAAGAAAAAAAAAATATATATATATATATATATATATTATATGCTTTTTTTGGCTACCCTTATTTTTGTACATCCACCCAATTATTGGAAAATTGTTATTTCTAACCCTAAAAGTTTTTTATGGGACAAAACTAACATCTTTTTTCAAAAGTTCTTTTTTCTAACCCATTTTTCAACTTTTCAGAATTCCAGAGATAGGTCCGGCGTGGTGAAATGGCGTAAATACCCCCAAAGATCTTGTTTCTCAACACTCAAACCACATCTTCCCCGAGACCATCTTTTTCGCAAGAGTCCATTTTTTTTTCTTCAGTATTCTCTAATGTCTATCATTTGTTGTAAAACTCATCATATGTGACCCGATTTTCTGGAAATAAACCCATGAAAAACTTCTTTGAAACGCTGATTTCTGGAAATTTTGGGTTTTCGAATACATCACGGTAAAAAATGGAAAAGAAAATCCAAAATTTTCATGTAAAGGAGGTCTAATATGTGTAGGAATGTCTGAAATCACTAAGAAAAAAAATTCATAATGCCGTTTTTTATCGCTGCCATTTTTATCATAAGTTGATGGAAAAAGTGACAGAATACCCAAATACACGCCAACTTTCAGGAAATTTGGGCATTCTGTCACTTTTTCGTAAGGTTTCTAACATGATTCTACGGGAAACCTTACAGGAAAAGTCACAGAATGCCCAAATTCACGCGAACTTTCGAGAAATTTGGGCATTCTGTCACTTTTCCTGTAAGGTTTCTAACATGATCTTAAGGAAAAAGTCACAGAATGCCCAAATTTTTCGAAAGTTCGCGTGTATTTTGGCTTTTCCGTGAATATCGTCTCGCTCTCGCTAGTCTCGCTCTCTTTGCTATTGTTTCGTCTTTATGGCATCGTCGCTCTCACGCTAGTCTCGCTTGCACTCTTGACGATATTCACCGAAAAGTCAAAATACACGCAAACTTTCGAGAAATTTGGGCATTCTGTGACTTTTTCCATAAGGTTTTCCGTAAGATCATGTTAGAAACCTTAAGGGAAAAGTGACAGAATGCCCAAATTTCTCGAAAGTTGGCGTGTATTTGGACATTCTGTCACTTTTCCCGTCAACTCCATCAACTTACGGGAAAAATGACAACTATAAAAAACGGCATTCCGTATTCTTTTTCTTGGTGATTTCAGACATTCCTACACATATTAGACCTCCTTTACATGAAAATTTTGGATTTTCTTTTCCGTTTTTTACCCTGATGTATTCGAGAACCCAAAATTTTCAGAAATCAGCGTTTCAAAGAAGTTTTTCGTGGGTTTATTTCCAAAAAATCGAGTCACATACGATGAGTTTTACAACAAATAACAGACATTAGAGAATACTAAAAAAAAATGGACTTTTGTGAAGAAGATGGTCTTGGGGAAGATGTGGTTTGAGTGTTGAGGAACAAGATCTTTGGGGGTATTTATGTCATTTCACCATGTGGGACCCATCCTTGAAATTCCGAAAAGTTGAAAAATGGGTTAGAAAAAGAACTTTTTAAAAAAGCGGTTAGTTTTGTCCCATAAAAAACTTTTTGGGTTAGAATAGCAATTTCCCCCAATTATTCTATACTTTTTTTAAATAAAAAAATCTTGATTTATTTTTGTGTGTAATGAGAGACTGAGATGCACAAAGAGATAACTGTATGAGTGACCCAAATTTTGGATCCAAAATGAAATTTGCACCACTTATGAAATTTAGGTTTTTTTTTTTTTTTTTTTTTTTTTTTTTTTCTTTTTTTGACATTTTGCTCATGTTATCCTCAAAATAATGATCAAAACGACCTTATGTGCACATGTGTTAGACTCTCAACTCTCATTCTCACTCTCACTATTATATATCTTGTTTTTAGGGTCATTTACAAATATAGCAATCAGGGTCAAAGTATTTGCAGATATAGCAAAATACAAAAGACAAATATAGCAAAATTTAGATCCAACTTTCAAAGTGTATCGCTAATAGACCATATCACTAATAGGAGTTTATTAGTGATAGAGTCTATCATTGATAAATTTTGCCATATTTGCAATTCCTTAAAAATCTTATTGATGGCTAAAACTTGGTCTAACACAAGTGCACGTATTAAGTCATAGTTTAATAAAATAATCAAGAGACCGAGTATCGTCCTTTGGAGATCAAATGCTTGAATTGTACTTAACCATTATAAAATTGTCTTGATTTTACCTAAGGATCGGTCTATCAATGATGATTTGTATTTTTAAATAAATGAAAGTAAGCTAAATTGATGGATGAAATTCAAGAAACAAAAATGGTCAAGGGTGTTGATTTTCTTAATTACTTCATTCAACCATGCAAAGATCTTATGGATTATTATGTTAATGATATGCCTAATGATAGCAATGAAAATGTGCTATCTACCGCTTAATTCAAGGTTGTCTCTAGAATTTTACATGTTTATTTGACTATTTTATAGATATCGAGCACCTTTGAGGTAGAATAGGGTGCCAGCAATGAATTGGAGCTCAAACGGACCGAAACAAAGTTTTTTTTTTTTTTTTTTTTTTTTTTTTTTTTTATCAATTCTTGTATCGAACTTCATTCTTGATGCTCATTATGATGATTATGGGCTAAAGGTAGAGTTTTCTAGCTTAGGTTTCAAGATTTTTCTCTATTTCAATGTAATTGTGAGACTCTGAACCAAGTTTTGTAATTGTTCAATTTTATGCTAACTAGATTTAAGTCATATTATCGGACGTTGGGATGTATGATTACTGCTCTGAGTCAATATGCATTGCGTGGCAATCAATTGTATGTTGATATGTAGAAAGCAATAGGTTAGGTTGGCTTGCGATCCAATTTTGATTAGCATTGATCCAATCAACTTAGAACTAATCCGAAAGAATGCTTAATCATGACCTGTCACACCCCCTCTCTGATTACCTACTTAACCTGAAAGGAGATGTGAAGACAATATACATCACCCCTCTTGTGACGCATATTGTCCCATCTTACATAACTTCCTGCACAAACATTTCATACTTATACATTCATAGAATTCAGCCATATTAACGCATGATCATAATATAATAATCCTTCCTGTACACAGTACACTTTTATAACATACTCTCTCATCACCCACTTATAAACAACTAAATCTACATGCCACCAGTGTTAAGTTATTTACACGTACAACAACGAGAAATTAAACTGTTTTTGGAAACTCAAAGCTTAAGCAGGGCGAGTTGGAGTAGGCAATGCACCAGGAATGTCCTTGCTACCTGGGAGGAAAAGAAAACATGGAAAACATGAGCTAAAAGCCCCGTGAGTGACTAATTTTGTAAAACTATCTTTTGTTCGAAAACAGGCATGTTAAAATCATAATAACGCCATAAACGTAAACTTGATTCAAATAATCATTTTTGTAAAATCATAATTTCAACAACATAAACAAATCACATATGTTCATGCCAAAATGATCGTATACGAAAAACAGTTCGTTCTCAAAACTTTCCCTTAGTCAGGGCGGAGCAAGACTCAACGCACCCGACGTCGAAAACAAGTAAGGCTAGATGCGGAGCAAAACTCAACGCACCAGCATATAATCTCTATGTGCACATAGGACTATGGCGGGTTGCCCAAGTACCTTCTCCATGTCGTTCAGTATTGGGTCCCGGGGAAACTCACATGCCTTCTCATGTCCTTCAGCATTGAGCCTCCTCTAAAACATTTTAGGAACCAATATTATACGTAAATAGTTCACATGAAAATCTTTCATGAAAATCAGGTATATCATGATAAACACATTTCACAACATGCCATTCAACGTCTTATAGAAAACGTATAAACGTGCCTTATGAACAATATCATCAAACATCATGCTTTTTAAGAAAACGGTTCATCTCAAAGCCATATTTCATAAGAAAAACCAAACTAAACATTTTCAATAAATTCGTTTTCAAAGAAAGAAAAGTGTCACTCACAACTTGTCCTTAGGCCCTGAGCGGATTATATGCCTTTCCGAGCTCTTCTTGGCTTGTAAATACACATTCCTTACGTTACGTTTTCCTTAAACTTCCTTTACATGATCATTAAACGTGTATACTTAAACTCTAATCATAATTCACCACCGAGACTCCCTTTCTTTCCTAAAATACACATAATAAGCGAGATTCTATGTCACTAGCGAGATTACCAACGAGATTTCACCTTACTAGCGAGTTTACTAACGAAATTACACAACAGGTCACGGCACTAGCGACACCAGCGAGACTACCTGATGAGCAATACTGAGCGAGAGCCAGCGAGATTTGTGAGAGAAAATCCTCCTTTACACGACCAGCGACACCAGTGTCACTACTCACGCTCCAATTCTTAGCGTTACCTGCTTCCAAATGGCACCCGACAGCAGAGTTTCCTCCTTTCCTGTTTGTTCTCACTTCTATCAATTTAAAGTCATATTTCCAGCCAGATTTAGAACTTCTTTCCTTCTACAAACTTGTAGAGAAAAATGTTTTCTAGCTTACCTCAAAATTTTGTGGCTTAACTCGTCTTGGTTCGTCAGATATGGCAAGTTTTCTCCGTGCTGCTTCAGATTGCACAGAAATTTCGTATCAGTAACTTCCAGCTAAAAGTTTACATGTTTCTAATCCATTTCAACTCAAGCATCCTTCATAAAAGTTGTTCAAATTTGAGTTAACTTACTAACCTTAAAATTTCAGCCCAAAATTCAATCTCTTCAGCTCAATATTTACCAAACACCAGACCTGGTTCGAGCTGCGCGACAGGAGATGAAGCTTCTGTTTCAGCTTCAGTTTTACCATGTAATTTTCCAAAACCTTGCACGAAATTGCCCTAGAACTCTTCTTCAACCTCTCTATAACGTGCAGCTGAAAAATAGCATAAAATGGAGTTTGGAAATGAGTAGAAAGAAGTCGGCAACATTTCTGTTCAAAGAAAGTTATAACCGACGCATCCATCCTTATTCTTTCTTCTTCTTTTTTTTTTTTCCTTTTATTCTCTTTTCTTTTTTCTACTTCCTTTTTCTTTTTTTTTTTGTCTTCTTCCCTTTTTAGTTTTTTTTTATTTTTAATTTACAATATAAGATTATTAATACTAATTTGCTTAAAGCTTTTGAACGTGCTTACATGACCTTTCCAATTAAATGTTCACCCTAACTTTTCCTAAACCTTAATGCAATTAGAATAACTTGATTTGCATGCTTTTCATCTTATCAATTTGGGTTAATTTGTCGATTAGGACAATTTAATTAGCTTTTCTAATTAAATTGGTTAGGTGCACATAATTACTAAATTTTGGTAATGAAAACTCAATGATCGAATACATTGAATAGGAAATTCCGTTATAACACAAGCTAGGCTTTTCTTATACAAATTCTCACACTTCTATTTGCCTCGCTCTTTTCTTTTATGATATTTAAATTTTGTCACAACCAAACTCAAACCCCCTTCGGTTACCGTGAGATGGTAAACAAATTTATGATAGCCTAGCATCGCGGTGCTCTACCCTTTTGTCGAAGTGCCAAGTGGTGCTCTGTGTAGCATCGTGGCATTCCCCAATTTTCTTTACCCTTGGGTTTTTGGACCAAGTGCACTGCGGCAAGGCTACCTTGCTTTTGGCACTCCTTGGTTTTTCTCCTTTCTTCCCTATTTGATGTACTTGGTCCCGATTTTTCTCAATTATGTCAAATTGGGACCGCTTTGGCCTTTTTTAGCTCCAAATCTCGTTTTAATGTGCAAATCCTAGAAATCACTAACAACCACATCAAATCTAGAAATTCCATCTAAATAAAGGGCAAATAAGCGTACATTTTAGGTGCTCTTTAGTTGCTATATACTTAATTATTAACACAAAAAAGTTTTACCCATTGCAATTATCCTTGCTTCTATTTTTCACTCTTTAACTCTCACTCCCCACTACTCTCGTTACTATATATCCTCATTTTAGATTCTTAATCTCGACTTTATTCACGCTTGCTATTAGTTTAATTTTAATAAAAAGAGCGAGAGCAAGGGAAAATAAAGGTTGGCTATGTTTTTGATCTAAAATTATTAGTCCATATGGATGGCTATGAAAAGTAAAACACCTAGCTTCAATTCAATCGTTTTCAATGGAAGTCATCTAATAATCCACCAAAAGGTTTCTCTTTTCAAGCAGTACTGCACATTCATCTTCTCCACCAATCATGAAACCCCAAAAAGGGACTAACTTCTTTCATCTTCATCTTCATCTTTTGCTTTTCTGCTTCTGTTTAAGATTCTGCATCGCTAGAAATATCATCACATCAACGAACTTCATCACAGACCCTTCAACTCTGTTATCTGAAAGCAGTTTATTCGAGTTGGGATTTTTTAGCCCTGTTAATACAACGAGCCGATATGTCGGAATATGGCTCAATCAAGGTTCTAAGCTCACCGTCGTATGGGTAGCTAACAGAGACAACCCTCTAAACCATACTTCTGGGGTTTTCACTATTTCCAAGGATGGAAATCTCGTTGTATTAGACGGAAAGAGTAACATTCTTTGGACTTCGAACATTCTAAACCCTACGATTAACTCGACTGCTCTGCTTTTAGATTCTGGTAATCTTATTTTACAAGACTCTGTTTCTGGGATGATTCTATGGGAGAGTTTCAAACATCCCTCTGATACATTCTTCCCAGCCATGAAAATTTTCACAAACACAAGAACTAAAGAGAAAATAGGGTTGACATCGTGGGAAAGCCCTTCTAATCCATCGAAAGGGCGTTTCTTCTTCGGCATCGATGTTCTGAATAACATTGCTGAAGTTTACATTTGGGAAGGCAGTGATCTGCGTTGGAGATCTGGTCCATGGAATGGCCAATCCTTCATTGGCATACCCCAGATGGATTCTGTTTATTATCTCCTTGGTTTCAGTCTCGTAATTGAAAACCAGACTTACTATCTCTCTGGTCCAAATAGAAATGAGCTGCTCAATTATGAGTTTTATCAGTTAACCTCACAGGGGAATTTTGAGCAATCGCATTGGGATGATACATTGAAGGACTGGAAACCTAGATGGTCAGCTCTAAAAACTCCGTGTGATTTCTATGGAACTTGTGGGGCGTTTGGAATCTGTGATCCAAAATCATTCCCTGTTTGCAGTTGTTTAAAAGGGTTTCAGCCAAAGAATGAGGAGGAGTGGAATCAAGGAAATTGGGGAAGTGGGTGTTTGAGAAAGACATCATTGAAGTGTGAGAAAGTGAAAAACGTGAGTGTTGAACATGGCAAGGAAGATGGATTTTTGAAAGTGGGAACAGTTAATTTACCACATTTTGCAGAGTCGTTGAATTCCTCTGTTTCAGCAGAGGATTGCGGTGTTAAGTGCTCGGATGATTGTTCATGTTCTGCTTATGCTTATGAAAGTGGCATTGGCTGCATGCTATGGAGTGGGGATTTGATCGACGCTCGAAAGCTCGATTTTGGTGGCGCTACTTTTTACCTTAGATTGACATATTCGGAATTAGGCATGACAAAACTGTCTTTTTAATTGATATCTCTAAGCTTTTAACTCTACCATACTTTTTTTTTTTTTTTTTCTTCTCTTTTTCCTATTTTTTTTTTTTTTTCTTCTCTTTTTCCTATTTTTTTTTTTTTTTTTCTTCTAAGTTCTTCTTTGCTGCTCTGTTTCACAGAGAATGCTACAAAAAGGTCGAAAGTGATCGTAATAGCTTCAGTGATAGCTGGAAGTGGATCACTAATCATCATCTTCATCATATTCGTCTCATGGAGAAGGATAATTGGCCAAAAAGGTATAAAATAAACAACTCAAGCTGGGTTTTTAAAGTTCTAAACTTCATTGATTCCTGAGATTTCATATCCGCAGCAAAGGAAGAGATCAGAAAAGGCAAGAAGACGATATTGTTAAAGGAGAGGAGGAAATTTTTGAACTTGGTGATGGATCACAGAATGGGAATCAATATGAATCAAGAATTACCAACTTATGACTTTGAGAAGCTGGCAATTGCAACAAACAATTTTCATTTAGATAACAAGCTTGGAAAGGGAGGATTTGGGCCAGTGTATAAGGTAGCTTCATTACTAGATCATTATTGTACTTTTATTAATGTTTTTTGTTGCAAACTACTTTGTTATAATTGTTTATTACGTATTGTTTAATAGGGAAGGTTGGTGGATGGCCAAGAAATAGCTATAAAAAGACTCTCAAGAGCGTCTAATCAAGGGGTTGAAGAATTTATAAATGAAGTAACAGTGATTTCAAAACTCCAACATAGAAATCTTGTTCGGCTCTTTGGTTATTGTGTTGAGGGAGAAGAGAAGATGTTGATATACGAGTACATGCCAAACCTAAGTTTGGATGCATTTATCTTTGGTTAGACATTCTCTCTTTAAACACTATTTTATGGATAATCTTGGCTTTATGTTTTAGAATATTAAATCATCCATAAAAAAAAAAAAAAAAAATGAATATTGTTCATGTAGATTCCTCCAAACAAAAACTTTTAGATTGGAGAAAAAGGTTTGATATTATTATGGGAATTGTTCGAGGCCTCCTTTATCTTCACAAAGATTCTAGGTTGAAGATCATTCATAGAGATCTAAAAGCTAGTAACATCCTCCTGGACGAAAATTTTAATTCCAAAATTTCGGATTTTGGTATGGCACGAATTTTTGACAACCAAGAAGATCAAGCCAATACTATAAGGGTCGTTGGAACCTAGTAAGTATTTCTTCGTTGATTTCTATTACTTGTATCAGTTAACAATATAGTTTAATTATATATTTTTTTAATGAATTTAGCGGCTACATGTCTCCTGAATATGCCATGGGAGGTCGATTTTCAGAGAAATCAGATGTATTTAGCTTTGGAGTTTTGTTACTTGAAATAATTAGTGGGAAGAAAAATTCAAGTTTTTACCACGATGAGGATGTTCTAAGCTTATTAGAACTGGTATGTTTACCAACCAAATTTCTTTTCTAGTTAATTTAATAAATTTCACATTCGATTCTCCATGTGACACATTCAAATCTTACCCACACAAAACTTATTGTCTACGTGCTTTTCTAGGCATGGAACTTATGGAACGAAGAGAATCTAATTTCTTTCATTGATCCAACAATCTATGATTCGCGCCATCATAAAGAAATTTTGAGATGCATTCACGTAGGACTCTTGTGCGTTCAAGAAGCCATGAAGGATAGGCCAAATATGGTAACCGTTCTTTCAATGCTCAATAGTGAAATTATAGATCTTTATCCTCCAAAACAACCTGGTTTTAGTGGCATGCAACTTGACAGCAATACACATTTATCTCAACAAAGTGAGGATAAATATTCTGTAAATATGGTTACAATTACCAAATTAGGAGGACGGTAGTAACTTGTATATATATATTTATACATCATATAATTGCAATAGACCTCTCTTGTGACCAATCTACATTAAGATCGAAGGACATGTACCCTTAATTTTAACATTTTCTTCTCCCTTTTGATTTATGCAAAGAAAATATAAAATATATTGTTGTTATTTTAAGATTATGACCATTATTGGTTAGGCTAGTGAATATATTACATATGCACCTAAATCATATTTAATGAAAATATTAAATTCGTTATGAGCTATTCTTACATCGTTTTAAGTCTCTATTTTCAGCTAAAATTCTAACAAATTCTACTTTATTTATAATTTTCAATCGTTTATAAAAAAAAAAAAAAATGGTAACGTTATAAAGATTTTTCCATCCTCACAAAATGATCAAAATCGCTTGTCGGTATGAATTGAAATGCGTGGGTTTAGCGATATCAATTTGAAAATTAAAATAAAACCAAAAAAACTTCGATCGGTTTGAATTTGGTGAAAACCAAATCAAATTAAGTCGAACCCATTTGGTCGAGGTTTTTTATATCAAACAACGTGGTTAGTGCAGTTGATGCTGAAGTGAAACTTGTGTGCGTCATGTTGTGAGTTCAGGTTATAAACCAAAATGCTCTCATACTAATTTATACAAATAATTGGGGGAATTTTATGAGATATACCATTAGATAAATAAATATTTCTTTTTGAAATTTTCTCAAGTTTCCAAGATTGAAATTTTGTCCCGCCCGCCCGCTGATTATTTGACTAAGTCAATTCAAACCTTTAATTAATTTGACTTTTTTTTTTTTTTTTTTTTTTTTTTCCCTCATTTGAAACTTCAGTAATTGACATCTATTCTTTGTCAATGTTATAAGTTCTAATATTCATCCCATTGTGTTGAAAAAGAACTCAAATAATTGAAGCTGTCTCAGTCGAAATTAAATGGAAAAAAATCTAGTATTACTGTAGTATATACTACTTTTATTAATTATTTTGATTTAATAATTTATTATTTATTTATTTTATGAACCCCTTTATAAACTGATAACATTTTAAAGGCTTCAAATGTTTTTCCTTTTCATACTATCTTTTTACAACAAGATCTTATTGATCTATTTCCATATTTTGTTTATCTACAACATTTGACTATAATGTTATTGATCTATTTCCATATTTTGTTTATCTACAACATTTGACTATAATGGTTGTTCTGTTGAGAACTCACTGGTTAATGGAAATGATAGTACCATTGATTCAATTTAAAATAAGTGCGAAAGAAAATGTAGATTTAATTCAATTGGTGGAAAATTGATTTATTTATGAGAGATTTAAAAGCTTGATTTAATTTGAAAATTGAAAAATGTGGATAAGTTACGGTGGAATTTAATTTAAGTTGTAGAACTAATTGTTAAGTGATATTTTATTTAAATAAATTGTTTTGGATAGTTAGAAAAGATTTGATTTGATGTAATGGAAAATATATTAAATAAGTTGTATATTTATCTTGGGAACAGAAAAGAGAAAAATAAAATAAAAAGAAATAGGAAAAGTTGTGGTAATTTTATGATCTTAATAACTTCTCAAAAAACGTGCGAATTTAAAAGTAATTCTTAGTTTCTTCTCCAGCCCCACTATCGCGCGTTTTAATGCATATTTGTACGGATGACCCATTTTGAGAGGTCCACTCGAAATCTGGCCCCACCTTAAAAAACATTCGAAATTTGGCCTTTTGCTAATGTCATGATTACTGAATTTGCCACTTTAACCCCTCTTCCTTCTTCCTTATACCCTCTCTTTTTTGCAGCTTTTTTCTTTTTTCTTTTTCGTTTCCCTGCTCTTCTTCTTCTTCCCCTTCTTTCCAATTTTTTTTCGATTTTTTCGTGCCTCGTCAGACCGTTCAAATGCATTTTACATGGTATCTCGTTCCTTTCTACAACCTCTTCTCCTACATCTTCTTCTTCTTCGACACGAAAAGTTGAAGCTCTGACACGACTAATTCCAGTGAGCGAGGGAGAGCGAGACCAGAAGAGAGCGAGAGAGCGAGATTTTCATTTTCATCTTCCCAGCTAGATTTTCTTAATTAGAAAGAGAGGAATCTTAATTAGAATGAGAGGAAGAAGTAAGAGTGAACTTTGCAGGTAGATGCGAGGAGAAAAAGAAAACGACGCTGATTAGAACTTTTCCCGTAAAGAGCGAGAGAAAGCGAGATTAGTGAGGGCCAGAGTGAGATCAGTGAGGGTGAGAGCGAGAGCGAAAGCGAGAGTGAAAGTTGGGAGAGAGAGCAGCGAGAGCGAGAAAGAGTCTTAATTCCTAGGAAAAAATCTTAATTTGCAAGAGCGAAAGAGAGAGTAGCGAGAGCAGGAGCAGCGAGGGAGGGAGAGCAGCGAGAATTAAGACTCTTTCGTGGATTTATCTTTGGGACATAAACATAATGTGGTTGCTAGTAAGGGGGAACACTCAGTTTACAAGCCCGTAAATCTATTTATGGGCTCAAACAAGCTTCTCGTCAATGGTTTGACAAATTCTCCCATGCCTTACTTCTCCTTGGTTTTTCACAATCTAAATCAGATTACTCTTTGTTTACCCATGGATCAGGAAGTCATTTTGTTTCTCTTTCGGTGTATGTGGATGACATCATCATAATTGGTGCTTCTTTAGTTGATGTTGCTGATTTAAAGAAGCATTTGAACTCTGTTTTCAAGCTTAAAGACCCTTGGCCTGGAGTTAGCTCTTTCCTTAAAAGGCTTTATTGTTTCTCAACGCAATTGTGTTCTTCAAATCCTTGAAGATACTGGTTTTTTAGCCTCCAAACCAGCTTCATTATCGATGGATCCTTTATCTAAACTTCGAGCTTCTGATGGAGTTTTACTTGATGATCCTTCTCCTTATCGACGTCTAATTGGGCGTTTGTTTATCTGACAGTGAGTTGTCCAGATATTATGTTTGTTGTTCACAAGCTTAGCCAATATGTTGCTGCTCCAAGACAATCTCATTTGAATGTTGTTTATCACTTGCTTCGGTATCTTGAAGGTACTCCTGGCCAAGGCATTTTTTTAAAGGCTTCAAATTCATTTAAGCTTAAAGCATTCAGTTATGCAGATTGAGGATCTTGTATTGACCCTAGTAAATCTACTACGGGTTATTGTGTTTTTTTGGGAGATTCCCTTGTTTCTTGGAAGTCAAACTACAGTATGAAAGTCCTCTGCTAAGGCTGAGTATCGAGCATTGGCTGCCACTGTCAGTGAAGTATCATGGATTGTTCAATTACTAGGAGATTTGAAAGTTCCTATTTCTTCTCCTACTTTGGTGTTTTGCGACAGCACAACTGCCGTTCATATTGCTTCAAATCCTTTTTTCCATGAGTGTACTGAACATATCGAATTGGACTGTCATTTTGTTCTCGATTATGTTGCAAAAGGAAAAGTCAAGTTGATGTATATCGAAACTCATCAGCAACTTACTGATATTTTTACGAAGTCCTTGCCTTGTTCTTCATTTCAATCATTTCTGTCCAATGGGTTTTGGTGACATCTTAGCCCCATTTGAAGGAGAGTTTTAGGATATTTTTGTAAATTCACTTTCAAGTTCATTTTCGGTTATTGATACACCTGTACCTTTTGTATCTCATTCGCTATTTATACGCCTCATCTTTTCTCAATAAAGATTGAGCGAATTTAACTCTCACTGTCCTAATAAGAATTAAGGTCAAATTATGATTCGAATAATGTGGTAAGATGCACAAAGATTTGAAATGTCTGTGCTTTTGAATTTTATTAAAAGTGCGAGAAGATAATCAACCACGTTCATGGCTCAAAATCAAAATTAAAGAGATGAATGGAAATCATGAGCGTGGGAAGGTAAGAACACACACGAAGAAAAGTCGTCATAAAGTGGTGGTTTGACATGTGAACAGATCAATAATTCAACTTCAAAGAATCGCAGAAAAGTCTAATACAGCTTTCAATGGTGGACATAACATTACCCAGTTGGCTTCCCCTTCCCCACGGAACTTGTTTTTCTTAGAAACTCAAAATAAGTCTCTAATTTTACACACTATTTTCAATGCAAGAGCCATATGACGAAACCCCAAATGAATTTGCGCTTTTCCGGTCGTCGTCTTCTTCTTCTTCTTTCACTAATTACATGCTTCTCTTCAGAGTTTTGCTATGGTGATACAATTACATCAGCTGATTTCATCAAATACCCTGCAACCAAAATTTCCAATGCCACTTCCTTCGAATTGGGCTGGTTCTCACCTCTTAATTCCACAGCCCAATACGTCGGAATTTGGTTCCATCAAGTTTCCATACAAACTATAGTATGGGTTGCTAACAAAGACACCCCTCTCAACAATACTTCTGGAATTTTCACCATCTCCAACGATGGAAATCTTGTGATCTTAGACGAAAACAACACCATCATTTGGTCTTCAAATGTTACTTCTCCTACAGTCAACACAACCGCCCGAATTCTAGATTCAGGCAACCTTGTCTTGGAAGATCCTGCTTCCGGATTGGTTATTTGGGAGAGTTTCAAACACCCTTCCAATATATTCTTGCCTTCCATGGAGCTTATCACAAACAAAAGAACTCAAGACAAGCTTGAATTTACTTCATGGAAAACCCCTTCCGATCCATCTACAGGTAACTTTTCTTTAGCGTTGGATGTTGTTAATATTCCTGAAGCTGTGATTTGGAATAATGGAGGTAACCCATATTGGAGATCTGGTCCATGGAACGGTCATACTTTTATTGGAATACCCGAAATGATCTCTGTTTATCTCATTGGCTTTAATCTTGCGATTGAAGACCAAATTTATTATTTCTCAATTACTTACAATAATGACAATCAATTACTTTATACCATGGTATTAAGCCCAGAAGGGAATTTGGAGCAACAGTATTGGAATTCTTCGAAGAAAAATTGGGAAGCGAGGTGGTTGGCTTTTAGAACAGAATGTGATTATTACGGTGTTTGTGGTGCGTTTGGGGTCTGTAATGCGAATGCATCCCCTGTTTGCAGCTGTTTAACAGGGTTTAAACCAAGGGATGAGAAGGAATGGAATCGAGGAAATTGGAGTAATGGGTGTGTGAGAAATACAGCATTGCAGTGTGAGAAGCCCAATAACGCTACCACCAGCGGTGAGGAAGATGGATTTTTGGAAGTGGAATTGGTTAAAGTTCCATTTTTGGCAGAGTGGTCTAATTTCTCTACTTCAGCGGATGATTGCAAACAAGAATGCTTTGAGAATTGCTTGTGTAGTGCTTATGCATATGAAAATGGTATTGGTTGTATGCTATGGAAAAGGGACTTAATTGATGTACAGAAATTTGAAAGCCTTGGATCCAATCTTCATCTTCGACTGGCTCATGCAGACTTGCAAACAATTAGTACGCTCTCTCTAAACTTATCTACTTTGCAATTTTTCTGTCTAAATTAAGACTAATCTCTTTGATATTGAATTCATTCATAGATGATGTAAAAAGCAAGAGTACGGGAATTATTATAGCCATAGTGCTACCAGCAACACTTATGATCTTCATCATTGCCATATACTTCTGGTGGAGATGGAAGGCTAGCAAAAATGGTAAAGGAAATTTGATTGATTACTTTTAAATTTGTCTTTTTAACTGGTTAGATAGTGTTATATAGCTAGTTTTATTGATGATTGAAGTCTTTTGTAGAGCATAGCAAAAAAGAGGGAAGACTGAAGTTGAGAAGCGATGACATGATTGGGGACCAAAGTAAATTTGAAGAACTACCTCTTTATGATTTTGAGAAGCTGGCAATTGCAACAAACAGTTTTGATTTAAGTCAAAAACTTGGACAAGGTGGCTTTGGTCCCGTATATAAGGTAGGTTATATATTTCTTAAACGTACATAAATTGATGGCGGTTTTAATCTATTGTAGTCTATGATGACATTGCAAAGATGACGGTTTTAGATCTGTCATCAATTGAATATGCTAAAATTGTTGTATGTTTTCAGGGAAGATTGCTAGATGGACAAGAAATAGCAATAAAAAGGCTTTCAAGAGCTTCTAAACAAGGGTATGAAGAATTTATAAATGAAGTGATTGTGATTTCTAAACTACAGCATAGAAATCTTGTTCAGCTTCTCGGTTGTTGCATTGAAGGAGAAGAGAAGATGCTAATATATGAGTATATGCCCAACCTAAGTCTGGATGCATTCATTTTTGGTTAGATATGTTGCTTTAAATTTTAAATTTTTATTTTTCTTTCCATTCTAGTGTAATTAATCTACTTTAGAATAAATAATCACTAACCACACTTGAAATATTTTGCATGTAGACTCTACCAAACAAAAACTCTTGGATTGGAGAAAACGATTTAACATCGTTGATGGAATTGCTCGAGGTCTCCTTTACCTCCATAGAGATTCAAGATTGAAAATTATTCATAGGGATTTGAAGGCAAGTAATATTTTATTAGACAAAGATATGAACCCTAAAATTTCAGACTTTGGTATGGCAAGAATTTTTGGCAATAATGAAGTGGAAGCCAATACTATAAGGGTTGTTGGAACTTAGTAAGTATCACTTGTTTATTTTATTTTTATATTATTTTGATGGTAATAATTATCCGGCTAACAATGATTAAATATGTTTATTTGATGAATTTAGTGGATATATGTCGCCTGAGTATGCAATGCAAGGTCAATTTTCAGAGAAATCAGATGTTTTTAGTTTTGGAGTTTTATTACTTGAAATTATAAGTGGAAAAAGGAACACAGGATTCAATCGCCATGAACATGCTTTAAGCTTATTGGAATTTGTAAGTGTGAACAAAAAAACTTCAATATATATCAAATTCTTTGATTGTGTCTAAATCTTAATGACCTTATACAACTTTTGAATGTGGTTTCAGGCATGGAAGTTGTGGATAGAAGACAATCTTATTGCTTTGATCGATCCCACAATGCATGAGTTGTGTTATCAATCAGAAATTTTGCGGTGCATCCAAATAGGACTCTTATGTGTTGAAGAATCTATAAATGATAGACCAAATGTTCTTGCCATTATTTCAATGCTGAACAGTGAAATTGTAGATCTTCCTATTCCAAAGCAGCCTAGCTTTATTGGTAGACCAACTCAAAGTAATGTAAGGATATCTCAACAAGATCAAAATAAATATTCTATAAATAGTCTAACACTTACTAAAGTTATAGGCCGATAATAATGTAATCCTAACTTTGAACTTATTTTTTTAAATATATCTCATGGCTGACTTTGTCAGGTTCTTAAGCAGATGCATTCAATCCCATTCCCCAAGCAATGGTGATTTTCCCACTTGATCTTCTTCTTTCAATTAAATGCTTATGTCCAACATTTTACTTGGACGAAAAAGTGATTTAGATATAATTGATTTTCATTATATTGACGTTTAGTTTTAAATTTTAAAAATAATTTTAAATTATTATATTTAGTTGAAGTGTGATTTTAATATAAACTATTTTCAAATATAGCAAAAAAAAGTCAAACTATTTACAAATCTAGAAAAATTTAACTGTCTAAAGCAATGAATTTTTTTTATCCTAATATAATAACTTGTTATGATGTTTATTGTTCTTCTGGTTTTAGAATTAGACTAATGTAGCTTTTATTTATTTTGAGGACAAAAAGAATTATTAGATCCGCAACATTTAATAATCATTCATTATATCATTTTTAAGGGTTCCATTTTTAGTCTTAAAATCTCTAGTGGTATGGTATATATGGTAAGGTATATATGTTGATTGTTCATATAAGTGTTTACTTTAAATTGAAAATTTATTTAAAAAAGGTTAATTAAAAGACACTTCAAAAGGTTAGATTAAAATTTATTGTGAGCATTTTACTCTTAAATTCCATATTTATGGTTGAGAAGATGAGAGTAATTATGAGAATTTAAAGTTCTATATCCTAACATATAACATATATCTTTTAGTCCTTCTTTTTCCAATTTATGAGGCTGAAAAAGAAAAATACATGCTGAAGGTGAGATCGTTGAAATCTACAATGAGTGGGAACAATTTTTTCAAAAATATTTTTACCCAACAAAATGATCTATAATAGTTTTAGTTGAAATAATTTGATTGGATTTTAGTTTCTTAAAATTTAACTTGTTTGCCTAAATTGAAGATTTCATTTAATTGATATAATTTGGATGAACTAAGTTTTGATGATGTGTTTATTGGTATATAACTCAACTAATATCAACTGTAATATGTAGTGATAGACCACGACTATTTTTTGGATAATTTATTGGTATAGACTAATGATATAGTGAGTCATGTTTTCTCAACAATGACCATGGTTAACGTAAGTTGTGGTCTATACTATGGACCATAACTAACGTTAGCCATAGTCTATGCGTACCATGGTTGATCTTTGTCGTGGTTTATAATATAGACCATGATACATGGGAGATCCTAGAAAAATCCATCGATTTTTCGCTATCCAGTGGGAAGTTCAAGCAGAGGACTCCTATATAAACCATCTGTAGCCACCCCTTTTTATCCGATTTCATTTAAATTAATTTATTAATTTCTATTTTAGGTTTTTCTAATCTAATTTTGATTGTTTACCTCCTTTTTATGTTAATTTTTACCTCTTCTAACTTTTATTTTAGTTTGGTTAAAGTAACCAATTTAGTTATGATAAGGAAAAGGGGGGAAAGCAAAGCAAATGTAGAAAAAATTTGAATTTAGTTTTAGTTGCTAAAAATTGTTCTTCCTTTTTTAGCTTAAGTCAAGTTTGGCAAAATTTTAAAATTGAAATAAAATCCATTCAAAAGAAAATAGGCAATTGTGGAAATGACTTTAGCCTTTACAATCTCATCTTCTCTCCCAAAAACCCTAGGTAGCCATCATTCTTATTATCTCTCATTCTCTCTTCAAAAAAAATCTCTAGCCTCCAAATCCCTCATAGAACACAAAGAGCCTAACTTAGTTGGAGGTTGCATTTGGTAGGGACTTTGTCCCAAGGATCCGCACCTCACACAACAAGCGGTTTTGTGTTTGAGATTTCTTCTTTCGTTCTTCTTCTTCCCTTTTGGAAACCTTGAAAAAAAAATAGAGAGAAATAAAGGTATTAGCAAAAATAACTACTACTACTACTACTACTACTATTATTATTATTATTATTATTCACCTTGTTTATTATTATTATTATTGATATTATTATCATGTGATCTTTTTACATGCACTTACTTTAGATATCGGTTCCCTCTTATCTTATTTTATCTTATTTGTTTGTTTTTATTCATCTTCTTCCCTAGTTCTTTTTTTTTTTCCCTCTCTCTTTATTGTTGTTTTTTTAGAAAAAAGATAGTATGTGTAAAAAGAGGAGGGGAGATAAAAAGAAAATGAAGTAAAAAGTAAGGTAACACATCTGAAAATGAAGTTATGTTTCTTTGTGTTTGAAGTAAAAAAAAAAAAAAAAGTGTAAAAAAAGGGTAATGAGTTGAAAAAGAAGATAAAGAGAAGAGAATAGATTGGTAGAAAGCAAGTTTAGGAGAAAAGAAGTTGGGTTTCTATTTTTTTTTTTTATATATATAAAAGAGAAAGGAAAAAAGTTTAAATAAATATGACAAATTTACTATTACTATTATTATTATTATTATTATTATTATTATTATTATTATTATTATGCAATATGTAAAGTTTGGGTGTTTTGCCATCCATTTTTTTGTTTATTTATTTATTTATTTTATTATTATTATTATTATTATTATTTATTATTATTATTTCTTTTTTTAGTTTATCTTTTCATATTCTTCATTTGGCATTTTTCTTAGCTTTTGTTTGTCTATTTTATCTTCCAAGCATTTGTTTTGTTACTATTCTTGCATATTCATGTTATATTGTAATCAAGTGATATTGGTCCAATGTTCTTAATCTTCGTTTATTATTATTTTTTTAAAAAAATAACTGACGACGGATTCTAAAAATATTTGGGAGTCCGATTTTCTAGATTCTTGAGGTGAGAAAATTGATTCTTTGGGAGTCCGAGATCGATCTCCAATATATGTTTTATTAAATTTTATTATGCCCTCTTATGTTGCTTCATTTATTTTGATGCATCTTTAATTATGTTTTTCTCATATAATGTTCATATTAAGTCTTATTTGATTTCTAATTAAAATTTTCCAAAGTTTTTAGATCTTTCCCAATTAAAATTTCTCAAAGTGTTAAAATCCTTCTAATTTAAATTTCTTTTATTTAAATTTACACATTTTGGGTTTTCAAACATTCAAAAATTAATCTATGATTTCAAAAGGTTTTCTAATCCATTATTTCTCTAATAACTTGTTTTTAAGACCGTTTTTCTAAAAAATTTCTATGATAGAATTTAGGAAATTTGAGAGTTTGATTTCCTAGAATTCTTAAGGTGAGAGATCACATCTTTGGGAGTCCAAGATTTGATCTCAAGAAAAAAGGAATTTAATGAATGTTTAAAAAAAAAAAAAAAAAGAAACTTCATTTGTTTAAAGACTATACTATGACAGATTTTGAGAAAATGTAATAACTTCTCACTTTCTTGAGATGAAGAATTTTTCCTCAATTATAATATAGTCAAATTGAGAGGGAATTTGTTCCACTTGTTTTATGAGATCATTGCTTCAAATATTGGAGTAATGAGTTGTAAAATAAGACATTATTTTCTTTAAAAAAATTAAATAATACTTTTAATTCAAGATAAAAATAAATTGGCCACCGTTTCGCTTAACGGGTGTTGTGGGGTGCTAACATCTTCCCCATACACAAATGACTCCCGAACTCAACTCTAGTTTTCGTAGACCATTTTTATTTTTAATTAAAAATTGTTTATTTTACTTCGGTGTCCAATCACACCATAAAAAAGATTGGTGGTGACTCTTTTTTTTTTTTTTTTTTTTTAATTAACCCTTTTTTTGATTTTTTTCTTTTTTTTTTTTTTTTTGTTTTTTTTCCTTTTCTCCCCTTTTTTTTTTTTTTTTTGTTTTTTTTCCTTTTCTCCCCTTTTTTTTTTTTTTTTTTTTTAAATTAACCCTTTTCGAGATGTCGGTCACTCTGCGTCATCTTGAGCACCTGGCGACACCATCTACCTACTCTGAACTTTTACTAAAAGACTTTGTACACTCATATTTTCGCCATCTAGTGGGAAGTTAATTAACTGACTTTACTTTTTTATTGGGAGATAATGTGATATGTTGGAAATCTAATTTACTAACTATAGTAACTTTGTCTACAACGGAAGCAAAATTCATAGCTATTGCAGGTGTTAAACAAGTTATATGACTACAAGGTATTATGGTTAGGGAGTGATACATGTCATGAAATATATGCTTCAAGGTTTTATTTTGGTACTTTTCCTTGATAGAGGTAGTTTTTTAGGTTAAGTACTCCAAATTGTAGTCTTAATGGATAAAATGGTCAAACATAGATAATTTTTAACAGTTTGGGCCAGTTTTATGAGTTTTTACATAGGTTTTTCGTTATTTTGCAGGATTTGTCTATGATGCAGCCGCATTGCCAAAATTTGATGTGACCGCATCAAACCCCTAATTTCTAGATGTCATGCCCAATCCTCTACAGTTGCGAAATGCTTGGTTTTCAGTCGGCCCTTTAATTTCTAAACCATTTGAAGCCTATCAAAGGGAGAGAAACTTTCTTCTCAAGGATCATCATGAAATTTAGACCTTCCAAGGAGATTTCTCACCCAAAAATCCAGGAACTCTTCAAGAACGAAAGTTTCACTAGAGAAATTAGAGTTAGGACCTCCCTATCCCATGAGAACAAGTGTAGAGAGGATGGATTCACTCTTGAGAAAGGAGAATCCGACCTAGGGAGCTTGAGAGAGTGAGAAATCTATCTAAAGAGTGTATTTATTGTACTTCTAGCATTCATTTTCCATTGTTCTTCTTGTTAGTTTCTATTCTTTGAACATCTATATTGTGATTAAGGTTAGGGAAGCAATGAAATCAATTCATTCACATTCTTAATCATGAGCTAAATTCATTAAGGGGTTCAATTATGTGAATACCCCAGAAACTTATGGTTTGAGCTTGCCAAAGTGTCATACATTTTTTTACGTACACATTTCCTTTGTTGATTATATGGATAAATATTGTTAAATTAAACTGGTCACTTAGTTTAGCAATCTAGTGGAGTCTTAATGCTCAGAAGGTTAGGGTATAAACTGAGTTGACAAGGGAATATGAGGTTAGCGCCTAGAAATACGATTGTCATACATTCTTAGAAATAAGTGTTTCATAGGATAAAAGTTTGCATTAAATTCATCTAAGGTTCAACTAACTATAGAAATATAGACTTAGCTACCTAGGCTCTTAAAGGAACTTAGTACAAGACTGAATAGGAAACGATTTTGTCCATGAGTAAGTTGAAGTCCAGGTATGATCCGACCACATAGCTCAAGGGGCAATGCCTTTTCAATTGAAACATAGTTGCATATCCCTACTTTTACCATTGGTTGCCTTTATTCTTCAACATCATTTGCCCACTTTAATTGCATTGTCTTACAAACCTGATTAGAAAGCTAGTCTCGTAGGATTTGACTCTTTGAATACTCTAAGATTTATTACTTTATGTTTGCAGTTAGGTTACTTTTATCTATATTTTTATCAAATGTACACTTTTGGTCGATTAGTGAGCTTAGATATCCACAAGACTGTGATAATCAAAGTGTCATGCACCTTACAAGAAATTAGCAATTCCATGAAAGGTCTAAACACATTGATGTCAAATTACATTTTGTAAGGGGCATTGGGAAAAAGGGAACAGTAAATGTTTTAAAGTTTAAAACAGAGAGTAACACAGCTGATTTCCTTTTTTAATCAAAATTTGAAGATTGTGTGGGACTACTCAGAGTAGTAGACCCAAACAATGTTATCGTTAGTTGTATCTCCTACTTGCTTCCTTCACTTCCATGGTGTCTTTGCTCTCTCCTACTCCATTTACTTACATTTCTTCTGCTTCATCTTCTTATCGTCTTGTATTTCTTTTGTCTAGCTGTCTATCTTTGTCGTGACATTTATATAGACATTGATATTTTGAACATTGATTAAGATCATCTATATTTGACAAAATGATTGTATTGGCCCTATTTTCCATGTCCTCTTTTTCGATCATCCAATTCTACATAAAATTAATAACTTCTTATCCCATTAAGAGCTTTACTTTAGTGCCGGTAATGATCACAACTTTTAGATCTTAGATGAAGTCAAATGAGGAGGCGGAATATAAAGCATACTTACTTTTTCTTTTTTCTTTTTCTTTTTCTTTTTCTTTTTCTTTTTAACATCCACACCATAGTTCAAGCTTCCTTCCTTAAAATATATTTCTTTCTTTAATACAAATTTGAAGTTTTGAATGTTTACCTTTATATGTATTATATATTCATGTTATACAAAGATAGATTTATTTATTTATTTATTATTATTATTTTAAATAAAAGTATATCATTGATAGATTTATTTATTTATTTATTTTATTTTCAATAAAAGTATATCATTGATAAACTCTAGGGACAGTTCCAAATATAACAATCAGGTTCAAAATATTTGCAGATATAACACAATTCAAAAAAATTTACAAATATAGCAAAATTTAGATTTTGCTTTCAAAGTCTATCGGTGATAGACCATATCACTGATAGAAGTCTATTAGTGATAGATTATATCATTGATAGACTTTATCACTACCTATTAGTGATAGGAAAAAAATGAGCGATAGAAATACGATCAATGACAAAATTCTATCTTTGTTTATTAGTGATATAACAAGATCAAACTAAAATGCAAACACGTTATGAAGATACAAATCAAAGATAATTGAATCACAAGCGAAACTTTATATGATCTACAAATTAAAAGAAAAATCTGATAGACCTTGATAGATTGATATAATTTGATGATTAGATTGCACATAGAACTTTATCAGAGTCTATCAGTTACATACTTTACAAAAAACAATCATATACTTATAGTTCTATCATTGATACTTCTATATGCTTCTATTAGGGTCTATCATCATATTAGAGATTTCTAAGATATCTATATCATTGTTTATTCGTGATAGAAATATTGTTCTATCACTGTCTATCACTGATAGATAGTAATAAACTTTTATTATTATCTACCAATGGTAGACAATGATAGAAGTCTATCACTAATATACTTCTTCATTCTATCATCCATATTATTGATAGACTTTTATTTGTTACTTGAAGTCTATAATCAATAATAGTAGCCAATAGAATGGAAATAACAAAAAATAATAATAATAAAATCAGGAATAAACTTCTATACACGTCTATCTAACTCTCAGACATAAACAATTTATATAGTATACTAGAGTCTATCAATGGTCTACGGTCATATACTCATAATTTTATCACGACATACTTTTAAATGGTGGACAGAGCCCAGTTTGGGCAACCGGTTGGGTTCCAATTTCCCCACGGAACTAGTTTTTTAAGAAACAACATTTATCTCAAAATAAGTTTGTAATTAGTCGAATTAGTAATGAGTGCGAGAGCCATGTGACTGAAACCCCAAATGAATTCCAGTCTTTTTCTTTTTCTTCTTCTTTCATTAATTACATGCTTCTCTTCAAAGTTTTGCTATGGCAGCGATAGCGATACAATTACATCAACTGATTTCATCAAATACCCTGCAACCAAAATTTCCAATGCCACTTCCTTCGAATTGGGCTGGTTCTCACCTCTTAATTCCACAGCCCAATACGTCGGAATTTGGTTCCATCAAGTTTCCATACAAACTATAGTATGGGTTGCTAACAAAGACACCCCTCTCAACAATACTTCTGGAATTTTCACCATCTCCAACGATGGAAATCTTGTGATCTTAGACGAAAACAACACCATCATTTGGTCTTCAAATGTTACTTCTCCTACAGTCAACACAACCGCCCGAATTCTAGATTCAGGCAACCTTGTCTTGGAAGATCCTGCTTCCGGATTGGTTATTTGGGAGAGTTTCAAACACCCTTCCAATATATTCTTGCCTTCCATGGAGCTTATCACAAACAAAAGAACTCAAGACAAGCTTGAATTTACTTCATGGAAAACCCCTTCCGATCCATCTACAGGTAACTTTTCTTTAGCGTTGGATGTTGTTAATATTCCTGAAGCTGTGATTTGGAATAATGGAGGTAACCCATATTGGAGATCTGGTCCATGGAACGGTCATACTTTTATTGGAATACCCGAAATGATCTCTGTTTATCTCATTGGCTTTAATCTTGCGATTGAAGACCAAATTTATTATTTCTCAATTACTTACAATAATGACAATCAATTACTTTATACCATGGTATTAAGCCCAGAAGGGAATTTGGAGCAACAGTATTGGAATTCTTCGAAGAAAAATTGGGTTGGGACTTGGTCGGCTTTGAAAACACAATGCGATTATTACGGTTTTTGTGGTGCGTTTGGGCTCTGTAATAGCTTGCAGCTGTTTAACAGGGTTTAAACCAAAGGATGAAAAGGAATGGAAACGAGGGAATTGGAGTAATGGGTGTGTGAGAATTACGCCATTGCAGTGTGAGAAATCCAACAACCCCAACACCAGCGGTGAGGAAGATGGGTTCCTAAAAGTGGAATTTGTTAAAGTTCCATTTTTGTCAGAGTGGTCAAATTCCTCTACTTCAGCGTACAATTGCAAACAAAAGTGTTTTGAGAATTGCTTATGTAGTGCTTATGCGTATGAAAATGGTATTGGTTGTATGCTATGGAGAAAAGACTTAATTGATGTACAGAAATTCGAAAGCCTTGGAGCCAATCTATACCTTCGACTGGCTCATGCAGACTTGCAAACAATTAGTACGCTCTCTCTAAACTTCTTTACTCTGCAATTTTTCTGTCTCAATTAAAACCAATTTCTTTGATATTTTGCTTTCATTCATAGATGATGCTACTAGCAAGAGCGGAATTACTACAGTTATGGTGCTACTAGCAACGCTTATGATCTTCATCATTGCCATATACTTCCGGTGGAGATGGAAGGCTAGCCAAATTGGTAAAGGAAATCTAGTGAATTGTTTTTAAATTTGTGATTTTAATTGGTTAGAAGATAGTGTTATATAGTTAGTTTATGCAGAGGAGTATAACAAAAACGGGAAAAGATTGAATTTGAGAAGGGATGACATGATCAGGGACAAAAGTAAATTTGAAGAACTACCTCTTTATGATTTTGAGAAGCTGGCCATCGCAACAAACAACTTTGATTTAAGTTAAAAACTTGGACAAGGTGGCTTTGGTCCCGTATATAAGGTAGGTTATATATTTCTTAAATGTACATAAATTGATGGCGGTTTTAATCTATTGTAGTCTATGATGACATTGCAAAGATGACGGTTTTAGATCTGTCATCAATTGCATATGCTAAAATTGTTGTATGTTTTCAGGGAAGATTGCTAGATGGACAAGAAATAGCAATAAAAAGGCTTTCAAGAGCTTCTAGTCAAGGGTATGAGGAATTTATAAATGAAGTGATGGTGATTTCCAAACTACAACAGCTTCTCGGTTGTTGCATCGAAGAAGAAGAGAAGATGCTAATATACGAGTACATGCCCAACCTAAGTTTGGATGCATTCATCTTTGGTTAGATATGTTTGCTCTAAATTTTAGGATTTCTCTATTAATTTTAGTTTAATTAATTTGCTTTAGAATAAATAGTCACTGACCACTAATTGTAGACCCCAATAAACAAAAACTCTTGAATTGGAGAAAAAGATTTAACATCATTGATCGGATTGCTCGAGGTCTTCTTTACCTTCATAGAAATTCAAGATTGAGAATTATTCATAGGAACTTGAAGGCAAGTAACATTTTATTAGACAAATACATGAATCCTAAAATTTCACACTTTGGTATGGTTAGAATATTTGGGATTGCTCGAGGTCTTCTTTACCTTCATAGAAATTCAAGATTGAGAATTATTCATAGGAACTTGAAGGCAAGTAACATTTTATTAGACAAATACATGAATCCTAAAATTTCACACTTTGGTATGGTTAGAATATTTGGGAGTAATGAAGTGCAAGCCAATACTATAAGGGTTGTTGGAACTTAGTAAGTATCCCTCGTTTATTTTTTAATATTGATGGTAATAATTATCCAGCTAACAATGATTAAATACGTTTATTTGATGAATTTAGTGGATATATGTCGCCTGAGTATGCAATGCAAGGTCAATTTTCAAAGAAATCAGATGTTTTTAGTTTTGGAGTTTTATTACTTGAAATTGTAAGTAGGAGAAGAAACACAAGATTCAACCGCATGAACACGCTTTAAGCTTATTGGTATTTGTAAGTGTGAACAAAAAAAAAAAAAAAACACTTCAATATATATCAAATTCTTTGATTGTATTTAAATCTCAATGACTTTATACAACTTTTTAACGTTGTTTCAGGCATGGAAGTTGTGGATAGAAGACAATTTTATTACTTTGATCGATCCCACAATGTATGAATTGTGTTATCAATCAGAAATTTTTTGGTGCATCTAAATAGGACTCTTATATATTGAAGAATCTATAAATGATAGACCAAATGTTCTTACCATTATTTCAATGCTCCACAGTGAAATTTTGAATATTCCTTTTCCAAAGCAACCTAGCTTTATTGGTAGACCAACTCAGAGTAACGTAAGGATGTCTCAACAATATCAAAATAAATATATTATAAATAGTCTTACACTTACCTCAGTTAGAGGTCGATAATAATGTAACCTTTTTTTTTCTTTTAAATATGATATTGACTAAATATATTTATTTAAGGTTTCTGTCTTCGTTATTTTGGGTTGCTTTGGAAGTGCCTCATATCATGTTTCTAGGGTTTCTTGGTTAGAGGATGTTTCTTAATGTTTCATAAAGTGTTAACATCTCTAGTCAAACAACCAACATTGCTCCACATCATCTGTCGCAGCCCACCGTTCACCACCGCCCCATTGGCTACCACCGTCGACTGTCGCAAGTTTAGTTACCGATCGTCGGTTGTCAATCGTCGTTTTTCTCTTTCTTTCTCTATCTTTCTTTCCCCAACATCTCTCTTTCACGAACTCCACACTATTTGTCGCTGACCACTACTCCATCTCTCCGCCGCTTATTTCCATCGACCGTCGCACGTCCGGTCACCGATCTCCAGTTGCCACTTTTTTCTCTCTTTCTTTCTCTCTATTAATTAATTGTTTAGGGATTTATGTAATAAAAAATAATTAGAAATTCATAATTGATAAACCAAGAAAATGTTTGGAGATTGCATATTTGCCATATTTGCAAGGTTTGAAAAGTGAAAGTCATAATTGCTAAATCCTAAACTTAATTTGCTACCCAATACAATTTCTCATTTTTAAACACCAGATAGTTGCTGAATGAAGTGTTAATAATTCAAAATTATGACTAAATTCAATATTAGTTTAGAGTACTATATATATATAGAGAGGTTGGTCAAATGGATCTATTCTTAAAATAGGCAAATACAATAAAAGAAATTGAGAAAAATACATATTTGATCCGTAACTTAAATAACATTTAGAATAAGGGAATTTACGATGGATAGCAATTTAAGAATATAATATTGCAATCATGTTACCCACTTTTTATATTTTGCACATATGATATTTTTTAAATCCTAACTTCAATTTATTTGTTATACCCAAATTGCCCATACTGGAACCACCACATCTTGTTCCCTTCCGTTCTTCTCCACCCCCGGCCACATCCCTCCACAAACATTAGCCATTCACTATCCAAAATAAAAATCTCCAAAGACATGTCTAGCTCTCCCCAGCCAGAACTTTTGGACTTGAGGCAGAGATTTAACATTATTGATGGAATTGCTCAGGGTCTTCTTTATCTTCATAGAAACTTAAGATTGAAAATCATTCATAGAGATCTCAAAGCAAGTAATATTTTGTTAGACCAAGATTTGGACCCTAAAATTTCTGACTTTGGTATGGCAAGGATTTTTTGTGGCAGTGAAGTCCAAGCAAACACTCTAAGAGTTGTTGGAACTTAGTAAGCACACTTATGATCATCATATCTTATAGAGTAATTAGATTTATTTTTATGTCGTAGCTACCTAACTAAAATTTGTTTATGTATGTCTATTTATTTATTTCATGAATCGGTGGGTATATGTCTCTTGAATATGCAATGCAAGGTCGATTTTTAGTGAAATCAGATGTATTTAGTTTTAGAGTTTTGTTGCTTGAAATTATCAGTGGGAGACGAAATACAGAGTTTTACTACCATGAACAAGCTATAAGGTTATAGGGATTTGTATGTCAATGAAAACTTCATACTCCTAACGTTCGATTATGTAACTTTCAAATGATCTTAATAACTTGTACAATTTTAATAACTTGATTTCAGGTATGGAAGTTGTGGATGGAAGACAATCTTATTCCTGCGAACGAACCAAGAATATATGAATTGTGCTATCAACTAGAGATTTTTGGATGCATTCAAGTGGCGCTCTTATGCGTTCAAGAATTTGCAAATGATAGGCCAAATGTTTCCACTATTATTTCAATGCTCAATAGTGAAATTGTAGATCTTCCTTCTCCAAAGGAACCTGGGTTTGTTGGTAGACCACATGAAAGTCACACAAAGTCATCTCAACAAAATTCAAATAAATATTCTGTAAATAATGTTACACTCACCACAGTCATAGCTCGATAGTGCATTTGAATAAGTAAAACTGATTCTTTTTATCTATTACCTTAATATAAGAAATACTAGTCAAATAAATATTATGTAAATAGTGTTACACTCATCGCAGTTATAGCTTATAGTGCATTGAATAAGTAAATTGATTTATTTGATCTATTACCTTAATATAAGAAATACTAGTCAACATTGGTACCTATATATTAATAGAAAGTCCTTCTTATGGAATAGTTTTATATCATAAATTGACATTGAAATACCTAATCAGCGTCGACTTTTATTATTTTGAAAAAAAAAAGAAAAAAAACTTTCTTATATTCCCGAGTTTTATTAAACTACTTTCTTTATTAATTGGTTTTGTCATGGTTACTTTTCTAGGAAAATTTCTAGTGCTTCCATAATACTGCACTCCCGTCATTCACACTATAAATTTTCCTCCTTTAATATTTATGGACTCCACAATGATACTAGTAGGTCTCATCATATTTATAAAAATGTGTTGACGTGACACACAATAAATGGACATAACCGTAGTATGGGAAGTTTCACCCTTTTCACTTACGTTATGGTCTTCAACAGGTAGGCTACACTAACGACGGTGGCTAGGAGGGTCGCTAGACCAACAGCCAGACCAACAATGAATGTGTAATGATTGTGATTCCACACCAAGCTCAACAAAGAATTTCATGTCGAAAGGGGACCCTAAACGAAAAAGGAGTCCATGACCCTGCGTATAAGGAGAGGTCGAATTCCAAACTTTTCTCTCGTGTATACCCATTACCAAAAAGATGGACGTCACTTTGGGACATATGCAGATAGCCAACCTATCGAAAGGGCTAAAAGTTAGCCAAAAGGGCTAAAACTCTTTTTTTCTTAGTTCCCTTTGAGTTCCACTTCTCAAGGAAAGTCGAGACTTATAAAAGACGCCACTCTACGAGGGAAGTCCCCGAGTTGAGTCTTTGCGAGTTAGGGTTATTTTATTGAAATTTTTTTACTTCAATAATTTGGAGAGTGGAAGATCTAACATCAACTTATGAAAATTGGTATTTTATCTATAAATTAATTAGTTTTTCTAATTAATTTGGTTAGGCGTAGGTAATCATCAAATTTCGGCAACGAAGAATCGATGACCAATTTCATTAAATAGGAAAACCCGTTACGACCCAAGTTAGACTATTCTCGTATAAGTTTCTACTCTTTTAAATGTCACGTTTATTCTACGCCATTTAAGTTTATCTAGCAATCAAACCCAAACTCCCCCATTTGGTTACTCTCTGTTAACTATTTTATTGAGAAATTATAAGTGCTTCCTATGTTTGACCTGACCTTGCCACTACTACTGTAAAATTATTTGAAGTAGGATTGGACGAGGAATCCGTGCATTCCATGGGGCATTTGGGATTTATAAACCAAAAGCTTCTCCTATTTGCAGCTGTTTAAAAGGGTTAAGCCCAAGAACTGAAGAGGAATGGAATGAAGGAAATCGGAGTGGTGGATGTGTGAGAAGGATGCCATTGGAATGCATTAATGGCAGTGGTGAAGAAGATGGGTTTGTATAAAGTGGAAATGGTTAAAGTAGCGTATTTTGTAGAGTGGTCTACTTTCTCTTTTACTTCAAGTGATTGCAAACAAGAGTGTTTCAACAATTGTTTTTGTAATGCTTATGCGTATGAAGATGGAATTCGGTGTATGCTTTGGAGAAGGGATGAGTTAATTGATATTCAAAAGTTTGAGAGTGGTGGAGCTTCTCTTTACCTTCGTATGCCATATGCAGAATTAGCTCATACTAGTATGTATTCTTTTCCTAAGCTTCTACTATTGATTTTTCATTTGTTAAAATTTTTTAGGCTAACTTATAAACAAAATTTCCTTAACTTTGTACTTTATGTCAAAAATACTCTTGGACTTTGAAAAATTTCAAAAATATCCAAAAGAGTTCAAAAATACCTTTGTCGTCAGTTTTGAATGAAAACGTTAAAGTTAAGTTTTAAAAATACCCCTTTAAAGTTCAAAATTTTCTTCACCATAAATAGGTGAATAGAAACCGTTACTAATCCTTCGCAAAAATAACTTCAAAATAATTTTTTTAAAAAAATAAGTTTAAAAATGCTTCTAACGTTAATATGATGATCAATTTGTTTAAAGTTTTCTTAAGCTTGAAAAGAACAAATTTTAAAACAAATTATATATATATTCTCATTTTTCTCTTAATATCTCAATCCTTATTAGTTTACACCAATTTTCTTAGTAACCAAAATAAAAACTAAAATTTTAAGTTAAAACATAAAATCCAAAAAAAAAAAAAAAAAAAAAAAAAAAAAAAAAAAAAAAAAAAAA
>QLSR01000429.1:792507-813638 GCA_031780015.1 Citrullus colocynthis | reverse complement strand
TTTTTTTTTTTTTTTTTTTTTTTTTTTTTTTTTTTTTTTTTTTTTTTTTTTTTTTTTTTTTTTGTATATTTGCAAAATTTGAAAAATCTTTGCTAAATTTGTAAATTTAAAAATGTTTTGTCATTACTGCGAGTGCCCCATTTAATTTGTAAATACCTACCACTATATATAAGCTTCCTTATCTTGTTATCTACACTCAACCAATGTAATTTGAAAAGAAAAGAAAAGAACTAGAAGAAGGAAACTTGTTTTTTTGGTAGACTTCGAGTAAGAAAATGTTTTTTTAAGAAATATGTGAAACTATTTTTGTAAGAAATTGTGATCAAAACATAAATTAAAATCAAGAACTCGTTATCAAATAAGGTATGGATAATACTAGTAGTAGTCACGTTATTTCTTAATTATCATTTTACTAATGATCGAGTAAAGTAGTCGCATATTTCTCTGTTGAAATATATAGTTTCATTGGTTAAGAATAAAAATTCTATCCCTCTCTCTACCGTTATTGAACTAGAAAACGAATATTATGCATACACATTTGGTAACCTTTTGAGGTCTATATGCATATAAACAGATCAGAAAAAGTTCATTTTGATATCAAACGAAAAGGAGAAAACGATATTGAAATTGACAAGGGAGGATGATGTGATAATTGAGGATGGCATCACACTTAGAGCTACCTCTTTATGATTTTGAGAAGCTAGTAATTGCAACCAACAATTTTGATATAGATAACAAACTTGGGCAAGGTGGCTTTGGTCCAGTGTACAAGGTAAGTAAAGATGTTTCCCTTATTGTTAAGTTAATATTAATTAGAAGCATATGGTTTAAGTAAATAATGGTTTGTAGGGAAAATTGTTAAATGGACAAGAAATAACGATAAAGAGTCTTTCAGAGCCTCCAATCAAGGTGAAAAACAGGCAGATCTAACACAAAATACAAATAATATTTATGACAAGTGAGCAACAAAAAACCAAACAGAAAAATAATGACACAGAGATTAATAATCCAGTTTGATGCAAAATCACCTATGTCTGAGAGGCTATGCCCCCAGTGGAACGAAACTTCACTATATAAAGAGTTTAGCAATTATGACAAGTACTTATCTGATAGACTCTCTTTTTAGTGACTCACGTATAGTTTCCTCTTCAATTTCAACTTAGGCTCCCCTTAAGTTTGAGCTCCCCTCAATTCCACAAAAATGCTTCTCCAAGCTTTGTATGAGATCCCCTCAATACAATATACTTAGGCTCCCTCTAAGTATGAGGTCCCGTCACCTTCATAAGCAAGCTTTCCTCAAGTTTTGATTGAGATCCCCTCAATACAACATACTTAGGCTCTCCCTAAGTACAATATCAATATAAAACTCCTTCTAAGTTCTACAATAGTTGCAGAACCAAAATCTCAACAACAAATACAAAGATTTTCACTAACAACACATAGAAGTTGAGGCTTAGACAAACCCTAAGCTCAAAACTCTCAATGCACATTTTTCTAATAATGCGGCTAACCCTAAAATTGAATAAGATTACAATATAACTATGGCTAGCTTAGAAAATATCTTTTAAGAGTGAATAAATATTCTCGGTAGGAAAATCAGAAAGGTAGATACAGAAATCTACAAATCACGCTGACATATGTGAAAAAGATATTATGCAGAATCTATTGCCATACATGAAACGATGTCCTCGACATGTTGCTCAAGTTTTACCGATAATAAAATTAGTCAACCACGATGGTGTAACAAAAGGATATGAAGAATTTATAAATGAAGTGAGGGTTATTTATAAACTACAACATAGAAATCTTGTACGCTTATTAGGGTGTTGCATTGAAACAGGAGAAAATGTTGATATATGAGTACATGCCCTACCTAAGTTTGGATGCCCTAATCTTTGGTGAGATATTTTAATATTTGTGCTCAATTTTAATAATTGTGACATTTGTTTCTCTCTTCTAAGTTGCTTTAGGGTAGCCATTCACTGACCAAAATAAAAATCTCTATACATGTGTAGACCCCCAAAACAAGAATTTTTTTTATTGGAGAAAGAGATTTAATACTATTAATGAAATTGTTCAAGGTCTTCTTTATTTTCGTAGGGATTCAAGATTGAAAATCATTCATGAAGATCTTAAAGCAAGTAATATTTTGATAGACTAAGATTTGAATCCTAAAATTTCAAACTTTGGCATGGCAAGAATTTTTTGTGGCAATGAAGCTCAGGCAAATACTTCGAGAGTGGTTGGAACTTAGTAAGCACACTTCTTCTGATTAACCATGTGTTGTGGTAATTTAGTTTGATTCCTAATTTTTATGCAGCTAACCAAAATCCAATTGTGTGTGTTTTATTGATCTATGTTATGGATCTAGTGGATATATGTCTCTTGAGGCAAGGTCAATTTTAAAAAAAGTCAGATGCATTTAGTTTTAAAATTTTATTGCTTGAAATTATTAGTGGGAGACGAAATACAGAGTTATACCACCACGAACAAGTCATAAACTTATTGGGATTTGTATAACTATGTAAAAACTCTAGGCTCTCAAAGTTCATGATAGCATTAAAATCTCAATAATGCATACAATTGTCTTAGCTTGGTTTCATGCATGGAAATTATGGATGGATGACAATCTTATTTCTACGATTGAACCAACAATATACGAATTGTGCTATGAACAAGAGATTTTGAAATGCATTCAAGAATTTGTAAGTGATAGGTCAAATGTTCCACTATTATTTCAATGCTCAACAGTGAAATCGTAGATCTTCCTTCTCCAAAACAAGCTGGCTATGTTGGTAGAGCATATGAAAGTAACACAAGTTCATCTCATAAAATTTAGATAAATATTCGGTAAACAATGTTACACTCACCACATTTACACCTCGATAGTGGCATTAGGTAATTATCAACCAAAAAAAAAAAAAATGTATTAGTTAGGAAAACTGATTTGTTTTTATTGATATTAGGTGGATGCAATTTTTCCTTATGAAGAAAGGAACGATTAAATCCTTTTTATATTATATGTTATGAAGTAATGTGAAATTTGGTGGGTTATCCCTACCACAGATATAACCTGTCAAAGACGCCACCCATCCATCTATATATATATATTGATACAAATTGCTCCCATTTCATATATTGATCTTAACTTTCGTTAGTGTTCGACTCAGTTGCCTAATTCTTTCCTTTATTCATGTCGTGGGAAATTGTTTTTCACAAAAGACTGTTGTACGAAATTGATGTCAAAGTTTGTTGCCATGTTTAAACTGATGAGTCTGGATAAGATTTTTTTATATGTATTTATTAAATTGATTATTAAAAATTTGAAATTAATCGATCTCATATTATAATTAGTTTACTGAATAGATATACTATGAATTGTGTAATTTCTCCTTAAATTACAAATATTATCCCTATGATTTGGAGAAAATTAGAATTTAGTCCCTACGTGATAAAATGTTTATGATGGATTTTAGTCCCTAAAATTTATATGTTGTTGTATCGAATAGTATTTTAAATTTTCAATTTATGTGTCTAGTAGGGTCTTGAGATAACCTTTAAAAAGTGTCTACAAATCAATGAACTTTCATGGTTGTTATAATAAGTCCCCAAGGTTTCAATTGTAGTCGAGAATAGGTCCTTGACCTATTCATAATTTCTTAAAATTAAAAGATCTACGGGTATGCAAAATTGAAAGTGTAATATTTCTATTAGACACAAAATTTAATTTTATGTCAATTACACTCATGAATTTTACAAAAGTATATAATATAATATATCAAAGACATATTTGACACAAAATTGAAAGGTTAAAAATGTTAAGAATCAAATGCACATGTTTCTAAAAATTCAAAAACTGAAAAGATACGTTTTCGTAGTGTTATTACCATCTGAAGAAAAACAGCCTTCAACAAAAAGAAAAGAAAGAAGGAAGCATTCAATTTAGAAAACCTCCAAATTTTGGTTTTACAAGTATGACTAAAAGTGTTTCTTCAAAAGTGAAAAGAATAAAACTAAAAGTAAGTAGTTTAAAGGAATATGTATGCGAAAGAGAGGGAAAATCCCATGAAATTACTCTATGAAGGAAATTGAATGTTTCTGCTCAACAACCTCTTTGGATTAGTCCGATGGCTCATCATATCTTAGAAAATAATGAAAGTAATTGAAGGAAGGTGCTGTGCAATTTGATGAAAAGTAAATGCTCGGCCTTACCCTTCATCTCTCTAATCAAATTGATCCATAAAAATGTCCCAAATAACAATCCATGACTTTGGAAATATGTTAGATATCCAATTTGACAATTAAATCATATAAGACCATTTCATCATCTCTTTTTATTTCTAATACATGTTCAAAAAAATAAGAAAAAAAAAAATTGGCAACCAACAAACTTGATCAACTCAACTCCAACTTCAACTCATATGGGTTGGACTAAATTCAAACAAATGAACAATTAATTACTATTAGTTTGGTTGCATTGAACCAATCTTATCAGTTTAATATTAATCTAAAAATGATTGCTTTTACTCAAAATAGAGTTAACATATATATATTATCTTATTCAATAATTTTTTAATAATGTGTTGGACTTAAATATTTCCTAATTTAAGTTTGGGTTGGTAGAGAATTGAACCTATGAACTCACGATAATATATAAACTTTATGTTAGTTAAGCTATGCTCATTTTTATAGTTTGGATGTATGCATGCATGGTTAATTATTTAAAAAGACTTTTTGTTTATCAAATTTTCATTATTGGCATCCATTACTTTTTAATTGAAGTGGAAGGGTTCAAAGCTTTATACCTTTGTTTGTTGTACTAAAGAAAAAAAAATATATATTCCAATTCAAACAATTACATTGCGTCTTAAAGGTATCTTAACCCTAAACAGCTCTATAAATTTGATTATATGAACTAACTTGCATTGTTGCTTTTGGTAATGATATTCGATTTTGGCCGCAGGGTATGATGTGGGGTTAAGAATGTGTCAACATAGTTGAGATGTTTGGGTGCACCTCTTAATCCCTCTTGTGCATTACTTTAAAAATAAAAACTTTGAATAATATCATATAAAATAATAAAAGTCGAGATCTTTGAACCAGATGATTTTTACAATAATATGAGTTAGAATAGCATACTTGATCCATGATATTGATATTGTAAGGAAGTATATTTCTCTCTATTGGCTTTCTTTAAAACTTTATTAGGTTTTCCTAATGGAGAGAAAATACTATTTGATCACGTAGGGAGGAAACCAATCCCTAGAATTTTATTTTTATATAGACACTTTTTATCACCTTATTTAATTGGAGAAATAACGTTTTACTTAATTGACCAGGTAAAATTATAGGTTTACGTGACTCACATTAACAATAATAGTAAATTTAAATTAAATCCAAAAAAAAAATCTTAAATCACCAATGAAAACAAAATAAATTGAAGATCCTTCGCATGCAACTTCCAGGAAGTTAGTTAAAAACGGTCATGTTTCAACGTTATATTTCTTAACAAAACGTCAAAAAGCTTCTTCATCAATCCTTAAAATAAAAAAAAAACAAAACCCAATTTCCTCTCCATTCTCTTATATTGATCTGTAGTCTGTACACATGGGCTTGTCTTCCATTTAGCAAACTTTCCCCAATTTCCACTCTTTCTTTCCCTTAATAAATACCCTCCAAAAACATACACTTCCTCATACTTTCAAAGCTATATTCCCACAATGGGGTCAGCAAACGATGTCGTATTCTTCAAAGATTTCTTTCCTGAAATGGTGGAGAAACTGGGAGTTATAGGGTTCATGAAGGAACTGAGATGTGGGTTTTGTTTACTGATGGATAAGGAAAAGGGTGTCATAACTGAAGAGAGCTTAAGAAACAAGATGGGATTTTTGGGATTAATATTGGAAGATGAAGAGGTGATGTGGATGGTGAGAGAAGGGGATTTGGATGGAGATGGAGCTTTGAGTGAAGCTGAATTTTGCATTCTCATGATCAGACTTAGCCCTGGATTTATCCATTTATCTTCAACTTTCTTTCACCAATCTCATTTGGATAAAAAGTTTAGGAAGAAATAGACATTTTAATTTACTCTTTTTTTTTTCTCTACCTTGTTACATATATTATATTAGCTAAATAATGTAAAGTTTGTTTGATTGATCATTACAGAATCCATGACTTAGCTTGTACTTATTTTTATAATAAATGTGTCAAATATTATTATAATAAAGTTTGTATTACACGTTCTATGTATAGCTAGACATGAGAGGGCAACAACTAAAATGTTGTTTAAGATATCAATTAAAAGAGTAATGAAAATATAAGAAAAAAAAAAAAGGAGCCAATTTATTTGTTTGTTTCAATTAGGCTTTTTTTTTTTTTTTTTCTTAACAAACTCAAATGAAAATTTTTCAAATTTCAAAGATATAATTTTTTAAAGGTCAAAATACTATCTTGGTCCGTATATTTTGAAATTTGTTCAATTTTAGTTAATATAATTTCAAATGTACAAATTTTGTTCATATAGTTTTTAAATAAATCTTAAATTTAGTCCATCTAATTTAATTTTAGGAAGTTATTATAAATAGAAAAAATATCAAACTATTTACAAATATAGAAAAATTTCACTATCTTTGAACGATAAACCGCAAAAGGTTTCTATCACTAAGAAAAGTTTATCGCTATCTATCGCTCGAACGATAGAAATCTATTGCAATCTATCGTTTATAGATTAATTTGATTGAAATTGATTAAATAATAATAATAATAATTGTCATGCAACGAAACACAATATGTGAATATGTTTTAAAAATTTATTGTGAAAATGCTAATAAAAATAAAAAGTAATAAAAAAATCTACAATAAAAACTAGCAATAGAGACTAAATTTAAGATCTATTTAAAGTACATGGATTAAAATTAGACATTTAAAAGTATATGGACTAAAATTGAAATACTTTGCTACCTTGGTCTTTCTCTAATGGTTGTTATGTTCAGGATCCGCACGTGGGAAATATAGTTTGTACGGGTCGCAAAGTGGGACAATTGTTTGAGCTTCTTTTCGATTTCCTGATTCCCCACCTATCTCTGCATCTGTCACTAATTCTGCAATATACTAATGACATCTTCATCTTGGTCATGCTTCTCCTGGAAAACTTCACAAGTTAGTCTCCTCTGGAAATTTAACTAATATCTCAAAATTTGATTCTTTTGATTGTTTAAATTGCAAACTTGCCAAATAGCGTGCGTTGTCTTTCTCTAATTCATCATCTTCCTATAACACACCTTTTGGCTTGGTTCACTCTGATATCTAGGGTCCTGATCCTACCGCAACTGTTAATGGCTATCATTATTTTATTATATTTATTGATAACTATTATCGGTTTACTTGGATATATTTTAAAAATCGTTCTACCTTGTCTCAAGTCTACATTGTCTTTGCCAAAATGGTCCAAACATAATTTTCTCGTACTAATAAAATTCTTCGCACAGATAATGTCATGGAGTATAAAGATCTGAGCCTTATCTCCTTTATCACCGAGCAGGGCACTTGTTCAACATTCCTACCCTCACACATCCCAACAAAATGGACGCGCAGAACGAAAACAATATCATATCTTAGATTATGTTCATGCCCAACTACTCTCTAAATCCTATTAAGAGAAGTTTTGGGTGAGTTGCTCTCACATCTATCTATGTCATCAACAATCTCCCATCTTCTATTCTTGAGAACATTTCTCTATTTGAACGCCTATATGGCACTTCTCCTTCTTACTCTCACCTGAAAGTCTTTGGTTGTGCTTGTTTTATCCTACTCAGCCTCATGAACACACCATACTTGAATCACGGGCTCACCTATGCTACTTTCTCGATTATGGAACTGAGCATAAAGGTTATCATTATTGGGATCCCATTTCAAAATGATTATGCATTTCTTGTCATGTTACCTTTTGGGAACATAGTATGTTTTCCAGTCTATCCTCCTTTCACACTTCTCTCACTAGCTCCCAACCATTCTTCACTAACCCTTCTAGTGATTTATTTCCCATGTTTGAACTCCCGTCAATTTTCGAGTATGATCATCCAGACCCTGACTCTATTCTCCAAGACTCAAGATTGGTTTCCAATAGTTAACCTCTTTCTATCGAACCTCCACAAATCCCCAAGCTTGATCAATCAACTTCTATCTCTGCTCTCCCGGATTCGACATCTGCCTCTAATGCCACTGAACTTGAAACTGTTTACCGCTCCACTCGGGTAAGAGATCCTCCCCATCATCTTCGGGATTACCATTGTTTTTCCACTATTATGTCTTTAGTTGAACCTACATCTTATCATGAAGCCTATACTAACCCTCTTTGGCAGCAAGCAATGAATGAAAAATTTCATGCTCTAGAAAAGACTCATACTTGGGACTACGTGGATTTGCCCCTTGGCAAAAGAATCATTGGTTATAAGTGGATTTATAAAATTAAAACTCACTCTGATGGATTTATTTAACGACATAAAGCTCACCTTGTTACGAAATGCTATTCTCTAGAATATGGGATTGACTATGAAGAGATATTTGCTCCTGTGGCTCGAATGACAGTAGTTCGTAGTTTCATAGTTGCTACAGCTGCCAAATAGTGGTCTCTTCTGCAGATGGATATTAAAAACGCATTTCTCAATGGCACTTCATCTGAGGAGGTGTATATGAAATCTTCCCCTGGCACCTCGCCTCCACCGCAGAAAGTATGCCTTCTTCATCGAGTCTTATATCGTCTGGAACAAGCTCCACGAGCTTGGTTCACCATATTTAGTTCAACTATCACTCAACCTGGGTTTATCTCTAGCCCCCATGATACAGCTTTTTTCCGTCATCAGACTCCCTAGGGTATTGTTCTTATACTCCTTTTTGTTGATAATATGATAATTACAAGTGATGATCCTTAGGCTATATGTGATTTGCAAACCTACTTGGGCAACACTTTGAGATGAAAGATTTGGGATCAATCAGTTACTTCCTTGGCCTTGAGGTGTCACCATGCTCTAATGGATACTACTTGCCCCAAGTTAAATATGCTTCTGACCTCCCAACTCGATTTGATATTACTGATTCAACTACATCTCCAACACAACTAGATCCAAATGCTCGCTTAACTCCATTCGATGGTGTTCCTCTCGAAGATGTCACTCTATATCGGTAATTGGTTGACAGTCTCATTTATCTCACTGTGACCCGCCCAGATATTGCTTATATTGTTCATATTATTAGTCAATTCATGGCTGCTCCACAGTCTATACATTTTATAGGTGTTCTTCGCATTCTACAATATGTCAAGGGCACTCTTGGTCATGGATTTCACTTTCCTTCTCAGTCATCCTTAGTGTTATCCAGCTACTCAGATGGTGATTGGGTTGGTGATCCCACTGATCGACATTTCACCACAGGTTATTGCTTGTACTTAGGAGATTCTCCTATTTTGTGGCGAAGTAAGAAGGAAATTGTTGTTTCACGTTCCAATACTGAATCTGAATATCGTGCTCTCGCTGATTCTACATCTAAGTAACTATGGCTTTGTTTGCTTCTTGCAGATATGGGAGTTCCTCAAAAGCCAACTACTATACTTCATTGTGACAATCATAATGCTATCCAGATTGCTCATAATGATGTATTTCATGAACATACCAAACATATTGAAAATGATTGTCATTTCGTTCGTCAATCATCTCCAGCGCAACACTCTCATCTTATGATCCATCTCTACTACCGAACAACCTATTGATATCTTCACAAATGCGCATTATCACCTAGTCGTTTCACTCAGTTACTTTCCAAACTCAAGTTGGTCTCTACTCTACCACCTTGAGTTTAAGGGAGAGGGTGTCACCATATATGAATTTTTATTTGTAAATTATCCCTAATTTAGGCTTGACTTAAAGACTTCCCTTATTTAGGTTATATTTTTGTGTATAACCTATGTATTTCTTATTGTAAATCATCTGGGTCTATCAATAAAATATCAATATAACTAATAATCTATTATCAATCCACATCCCCCTACCTCATATACAAGGCAAAACAGAGGTTTCTCGAGAATACAATTCTGCATATAATGGGACCCAAGTTTGCTCATGTTGAATCAAAAACACACAAAGCATTAAATCAAAATCATATAACTCTTTAATTTAACAACAACTTGCACATAAACCAAACCAAGCACTTCCTCCCCCACCATATATGTCTCTGTTTTAAAAAAAAAAAAAACAAAACCCCAAAGGGATCCAATGCCCTCATCACAAGAATCCGAATCCAATCCACGAGACTTGGAGTTGAAAATTATGAAGAAGATCAAGTGCGAGCTTTGCAATTGTAGAGCCAATGCGTATTGTGAATCAGACGAAGCCAATTTGTGTTGGAGGTGCGACGCCAATGTTCATTCAGCCAATTTCATTGTGGAAAAGCATTCAAGGATTTTGCTATGCCAAATTTGCCAATCTCCCACTCCTTGGACTGCCACTGGCCCCAAGCTTGGCCCTACCCTTTCCCTTTGTCAGTTTTGTGTTATTCCCCAAAATGTTGCCTCTCTACAAATTCATCATCATCAGGACAATCGCCATTCTGCTTCCCCTACCAGCAGAGACCTTGCTGACGATGATGAAGACAATCAAGTGGTTCCGTTGTCGCCGCCGCCAATTTCCAGCTAGCTCTTACCGCCGTCGTTTCTTCTTCTCTGTCTAGATCTCTTAGTAATAAGATCGTTCCAGATCATGAAGAAGCTCGATCGAATGGATATGGATTTTGTACTTTCCTTTTTAGTGAGGAATATCCCATGATGTGTATACAATGTTATTTATGGTTACGTATATGATTGATTCATTTTCCCAATCCTTTCTTCTTTTAACCTCTTATGAGTATTACACCTCAATTGGGAAGGGTGAGATTTTGTTTCAATACTATTTCAAATAAACATAAGGTTTCATCTTAAAAGTATGGACAAATAACTCAATAACTTATGTATATTATCAAAATTTTGAAGTGCCATTCATTTTTCACGCACATGAGATGTTCAATATATGATTTTGTTTTTATATATATATATATATATATATATAAAAAAAAAAAAAGTGAGGAGGGGTTATTGAAAATCTTATTGAACTTGTAAGTATAGTCAGGTGCGATTTTTTTTAGTTGACTTATTATTTTAAATAGTCATCAGACACAACTAGCTCATCTACTATCTCTTATTCATATGTACAATAATCACAACGTGCACGCCACAAATCTACCAATATAAGTAGAAAAACATTTTTAAAAAAACTACAAAATTACCCAAAAAAGAGATCTTAATCTTCATCTCCTCCCAAAAAATCACATATTATTGTATAGAAAATATTTTTAAAAAATATATATACAAAGAAATTCACCTATTTTGGGCTAAATTGTGTAGTAGTAGTGGACTAACTCGCGGAGAAGGTATGTGATTTAGGCTAAATAGCATATTCTATGCATATTTTATTTGCATAATCATAGACCGGGAATATGTGATTTGTGGATTGGGTATGTGATTTTAGGGAGATAAATACTGATAACTCTCGGATGGAGTATTAGAACGGAAAAATCCATTAGATAATGAACTATTGGTTCTAAGCCATCCCTGGCGATGAATCAACAATCTGAAGTGCTTTTCTTGCGTATTCTTGATAAACCAACGTTTATATATAGATGTAGGAAGATCTGTTTGGGAAGTAAGCAGCCCCTTTGACATCTCTTCATCTGCAAAGAATTCTCGATGTGAAAACACAGAGACAAAAGGCTGATCTTTGAATAGGAAAAAGAGTGGATCTGCAGGATCCCAAATGAATTGGCTTATTCGAAAAAAGCCTTGTTCTTTGGAAGATCTATCTCGTGTCTGGTAGGTTCCACTCTGCAAGAACTCCGAATCATTCTCTTGAAGCTCATCCTCTTCATCATAAATGATCCGCTTGCCCCGAAATGACCTAGCCCAATCTACGATTCTATAACTCCATTTTTGTCAATATTAAATTAAATAATATTTTTTGAAGAAAACAATTTCGAGATTGATAATAAAGTATTAGGCCAATTGAGTTAAATGAATTTAATTGAGTTAAATGAATTTTATGAAATTTGATATAAGAGAAGACCTAGGTTTTCATATATACATCATAATAATGCCATCTATCATGTTATTAATTTAGCTTTTGAAATTAATCATCCCAAGCCCAAAACTTGGGATTATCAATTACATCATCCTATACTAATCTTCTGTAAGACATATAAAAAACAATCATGACTTAAAAACAAATGAATATAGTTTATATTAAAATTTCGACATATCCATGTGATTGATGCCTTACCCATTAGCATTCTTAAGTAATATAATTTAATTTAAATAGCAAGTGGAATGAAGTTTTTTCATAAAATAATCAAGTAGCAAAATGAATATATAATTAACAAGAAATGTCTTGAATATTAATATATTCTGGTATAATTAAGAACATTGTGATGGGTACCAAAGTATTTTCATATAATTTTGTAAATATAGCACATTATATATGTTTTTGTGAATCTGACAAACAAAGTTTATTTAATGTTAAATTATAGATTGATCCAAAAGTTTAAATTAGGGGATAAAATAAATTTAATATTTAATCAGTGACATTTAAACATTTAATTGAAAAAAAAAATTTGTTGATAAAAATAGGTGTTTAAACTTAATTTTCAAACATCAAATAATTATGGAATGAGATTTCTAACACCTTTTGATTTTGTTTTTGAACCATTAGGTTCTTGGTTGAAAACATTATGTCTAACTTTCCTTTAAAAAAACCATATCATGTCTGACTAGCTTTTGGCATGTTCAAGTTAATTTTTAGCTTCTAATTTGTTTATTATATTATTGCAAAAACAAGATAGACAATATTTTTCATTAGTCAATAGTAAAATTGTTGTTCTCACTAGGGCATGTTTGAATTGAATTTTTAAATATTTAAATCTTTTTTAATTTAATATATTTTATAAACACTTAAAAAGTCTTTCCAAACAAAATCTTCGGTTGTCCAATTATTGAGGTATTCAAACAAAATTAGGGTTGTGATTTTTCTTTTTTTTTTTTTTCTAGGATAAGGGTTACGAAAATTACCATACGCTATTAAATGTTAAAGCACACATTAATAAAAGTTATTTTCAAATATAGAAAAATGACCAAAATATTTATAATTGTAGTAAGATTTCACTATCTTTATGCGATAGACTACCATCTGTGTCTATTTGTTTCATGATAGACCTAGATAATAGTCTATCACAGATAGACGTTGATAGTTTGTTATTATTTGTAAATATTCACAATAGTTTTGTCTTTTAAAATGATTTTTCTATTAATAATTTGATGTTTAGTCGTGAATTTTATAAAATATGTTATTCATGTGATATTAAGAATAGTTGACATTTCCAAAATTAAAACTGAATTTGATTTTTCATAAAATTAAACTCTATATTTGCTACTCCATGTGTACAATGTTAGCCACTTTGTGTATATATTCTTGTAAACCTATGAGGAACTAATACAAGGAAAGTTTATATATTCAATCGTTAATTAATTCCAGGCTTAGAGGTTTTGTTTCTTATTTTTAGATAGCTCCTCTTTGTAATTAGTGGGTCTCATATTAAATGTTTTTAGGGTATGTCTGGATATGGAGTAGAAGAATAGGGAGCAATGAGTTATGAAGCCTAAGGAACAATGTAGAGAGTTGATAAGATAATATTCATGTTTTTTTAATAGTGGGACCCACCAACTCCTTTGGCCAAATAAGAATTGGAGTTCATTACTCCTATGTTCCAACTCTCTACTTCTCCACTCCATGGGTCAAACATACCCCTAAGGAATTGATGGGATGGTTATTGTGTGTTATTAGAATTGAATTGGAAGAATTGCACAAAGAGCCCTTTATAGGAGTCCAAATGAAAATAAACACCAAATTTGAAAACAAATGAATTTTGGCTTTTTGCTTGTGTCTGCACTATGAGAAATTACCACTTTAACCCCAAATGCATTTCTTTTTTCTTTGTCGTTGTTTTGTAGCTGCTCGATCTGGAAAAAAAATTGCACCTTTTTTTTCTATGTTTGTCATCTTCTCTTTTGCATTCTTCTTCTACTTCTTGTTGGTTTTGCATCGTCATCTTCTTCATCTTCTCCTTCTTTCCTTTTTCCTACATTTTTTCTTCTTCGTTCTGTAGTTTTTTTTCTCTCCCTTCTTCGTTCTACAATTCTTTTACAAAGAAAAAAATTGTAGTTGTGTTTGATGAGGAATAGAGGAAGGAGTGAGAAGTGAGAGCAAGAAGCAAGAGGAAGAAACCGAACAAAGGAAAAAATTACAGATGTGTTTGATGAGGAAAAAGAGGAAGTGAAAAGCTAGAGCGAGAAGCAAGAGGAAGGAGCAAAAAGTGAGAGGAAGAATCCGAACAGAAGAAAAAAATCGAAGAAAAATTACAGTTGGGACTTTTGACAGTTGGAGATCTCTTCCCAAGTGTGCCTTTTTTCTTTGATGAGGAATAACAGGAAAGAGTGAGAAACTAGAACAAAAAGCGAGAGAAAGGAGCAAGAGTCAAGCCCTCACATGCATTTTGAGGTTAAATGGATACTTTCGCATGTGGCTAATATTAGTAGAAGACCATTTTTCATTCGTTTTTAAACTCAAGCCAAATTTCAATTAGACCTCTAGAAAAAGGTCATTCATACAAATCTCTCAATAAATCATTCATACAAATTTTTCAGTTGAATATCCAAAAATTAGATTGGTATGGTTTTTATCTTTTAATATTTATAAGTTATGAGATTCAACCCTCTCATTTATAGAGGTATTAATGCTTACTACTTGAGAAATATGATTAGGTCTATTATATATGATTGCTTAGAATGGTATGTTTCAAGAGAATTTTAATATCACTAATGATATTTTCTTTTAAAAAGTTTGAAACTATTATAAGGTCTAAAAAATGCTATAAATAGCAATATGATTACCTATTCAATTAAGCATATAGAGTAAAATTAAAACATTTATACAAATTAGTTGGAATGCATTTAAAATATCTTTTACTTAATTTTTGATTTATACAAATTAGTTGGAATGCATTTAAAATATCTTTTACTTAATTTTTGTTCAAATTTTAAATTTTTGTAGAGAGTAAATTAAGTAAATTACGAAAATGAAATGTCATTTTCTTCCATGTGCTTCGCTACTGGACAAGAAACTATATTTTTTAAAAATGCAGGACAAATATGCTTTCATTGAGAGTCGAACTCAAGACCTCCCGCTTACTAAACGGGTGCTCTAACCAACTGAGCTATGAAAGCTTAGTTGAGAACAAAATCAACTTAAAGTATGTTAGTAATAAATCATGGCTAAATTATTTTGAATATCCTTAAACTTCCAAAATAGTTCAAAAGTACCCCTACCTTTAGTTTTGGATAGAAACTATTGGTGTTTTGTGTCAAAAATAACTCTAACTTTCAAAAGTTCCAAAAATATCCCTAACTTTAAAAAATTTTAAAAATACCGATACTATTATGTGAACAAAAAACCATTAATTTATATTACTTCTATATTTTCCCTCTTTTTTCTCCTCTCTCTTGTTCAATACTCTCCAACTCCCCTTTTTGTTAAATGTTTGACATTTGTATATCTAAAAAAAATTAAATAAAATTGCACACTTCAGTTAAGGTATATAAACTACAACAAAACAAAAAAAAAAAAAAAAAAAAAATAAAAAAAAAAAAAAAAAAAAAAAAAGAAAAAAAAAAAAAAAAAAAAAAAAAGAAAAAAAAAAAAAAAAAAAAAAAAAGAAAAAAAAAAAAAAAAAAAAAAAAAGAAAAAAAAAAAAAAAAAAAAAAAAAGAAAAAAAAAAAAAAAAAAAAAAAAAGAAAAAAAAAAAAAAAAAAAAAAAAAGAAAAAAAAAAAAAAAAAAAAAAAAAGAAAAAAAAAAAAAAAAAAAAAAAAAGAAAAAAAAAAAAAAAAAAAAAAAAAGAAAAAAAAAAAAAAAAAAAAAAAAAGAAAAAAAAAAAAAAAAAAAAAAAAAGAAAAAAAAAAAAAAAAAAAAAAAAAGAGAATAATAGAAGCACAAAAAAAAAAAAAATTATATGTTAGTAGTTGAGTGTGGGTTAATAGTCACATACATTTTTTAATTTAACTTTATCGTTTCGATATGTTTTAAAGGAAGTTTTTTATTTTGGAACTTTGTAAGACTTATTGTTTTAACTTAAAATTTTATTTTTATTTTGGTTGCTGAAAGAATTTGGTGTAACAATTAGAGAAATAAGAAAAAAGTATCTATACATTAAAAAAAGATGATATCTATATAATTAGAAAATTAGTTTTTTTTCGAATTGAAGAAAATTTCAATCAAATAGATCACCATATTAAGAGTAGGAACATTTTTCTTTTTTAATTTTAGAGTTACTTTTTCAACAGGGTATTAACGGTTTTTAATGTTCATATACTAACGGTGAATATATTTTTGAATTTTTTAAATGTATTTTTAAACTTTTAAGAGTTTAGAGATATTCTTTAAGCAGAACTTTAACGGTTTCTATACAAAATTAAAGGTAAAGATACTTTTAAACCTTTTTTTAAAAAAAGTTTAATGACATTTTTTAAACTTTTAAGAGTTGCAGAGTATTTTTTACCAAAAGAAATAAAGTTGACGAACATTTTTTATAATTTAGCCTCTCTTTTTCTCTTGTGTTTTATGGGAGTAGCCAAAATATCCTATTGAATGATCAAAACAACATGAAATTGTGAAACGCCCAAGTCTGAAGTATCCAAGAATATACTAAAATTTACAAGATTCGGTGTAATTAGTTTGCATCAAATAGTATATTCCCTTCCCTCCTATAAATTGCATACATATTCCTAGACTTCAGGTTGCAAAATTGACAATTTAGATTTTACAAAATCAAATATTGTTAGTTATAGTCAGTTTCCCCTCTGATATGGATAAAATCCGTTATTCTTACCGTTATTCTTTCATGGTCCAACCCAATTCAAACTCGTTGGACAAATTTTCAAACCCTTTTTAAGTACAATTATCCAAAGCACAATTCAATTTCAAAATCCATGCACAAAACTACAATCAAACCAAACTTACCACCTAATTGTAACTCTTTCCTTCAAAACACCCAATTCTAGAGAATTTTTGTCTAAAAAGCAAGAAAACTCTTCATTTTTTCGTTCGAATTTGGATCTAATAGAATCATTCCTTGCTTTTTCTCTACCCTATTCCAATACAAACTTAATTACGTAAAGCAATCATCAAAATTATTCTATACATTCTGAAAATTTTCCCCCACAAAATCAATTGGCCTTTTTTCCATTCATTCCCTCGATCCCACTTGTTTGCACAAGATCAAAACTCAGTTGTAAAATGCCAAAATGTTTTCACTAAAAAACATTCTAAAATGTCCCAAATACCAAATTATCCGATCAAAATCATTGTTAGCAAGGCAATGGCACAAACAACCGATTCCAGTGACATGGACGAAGCCCGAAATTGGATGGACAAAGCTGAATTTCGATGGGTCTTCAAAAGGGAAAAAACCACCAGGACGGGCTAGCATTGGGGGCGTTCTAAGAGACCACGAGGCCCAGTTTTTGCTAGGATATGCGGAGGCCATAGGCCGAGCCAATAGCACCATGGCTGAACTCACAGCACTGACCAAAGGCTTGGAATTGGTGCTTGAAAATGGGTGGAAGGACGTTTGGGTTGAAGGGGATGCGAAGGGATTGGTTGAAATTATAGTTGAAAATAAAGAGGTTAAATGTGTGGAAGCTCGAAGTCATTTTAGGTACATAAAATCTTTGATACTTGATTTGGATAATTGTAAGGTTAGTCATATTTATAGGGAAGGTAATAGAGTTGCTAATACCTTTGCTTCCATTGGCCATCGTTATAAGAAGCTTGAAATTTGGAGGCAAATTCCTCCATTGGAGATTTTGGATATGATGCGTCAAGATGCTGAGGGAAAGATTACTTTTAGGAAAATAAATACGAGGTAGATTTAGTTTTATTTTTTTTTTATTTTATGTTATTATGCTTTTATTATGCCCAAATTATTTATGAGGCATTATTTCTTTAACTTTTCCAACTTGTGTATATATGGAAGATGTTGTTAACTTTCAAAGTGTAAATGATTTTGTGTATATATTTAATATTTGTTTTGTCTTTGATCTGTTGTTACCTTTAGTTTTGGGCAAGAATTTTTTTTTTAGAAAAAAAAAAGGTAATTTAAATGACTTATTATCAATTAGATGAATGAGAGATTAAAAGTTCCTTCCAACTATTTATCTATTGATTTTGAGCAATGTACTCCAAAAATATATAAAATAAATTCCAATTCAAGATGGTGATCCTTTTTTATATATAATTATACAAATACTTTTCTTACTACAACTAAAGGTGAGATATTCTAATTAGTATCAGAAATTTACATCTCATAAATTAGTATATGCCAATTATTGTCGAGCTACATTCATATTGGCACAATTAAACAAGTACTTAATACATATTGTTAAGGTCAATGTCTTTAGATGTTAAACAGAATGTAAGCACTGGCTTATAATGCTAAGTGTTGGGACAAGGCAAGAGAAATGTGACTATGCGTTGTTAGAGAAAAGTAGCCGAGAGTGAAAGAGCTAGGCATGGGCCAAGACTATGCGTTGGGGAAAACAAAGAGGAGTATTGTCCTTTTGAGTGACCATGCGTTGAAGGTGAAAATCACGATGAGTTATGAGCTGAAGCAGTCACTTGCATTGGAAGAGAAATTTATCATTGGTGAGGAAGGAAGTGTTTTGAACAACTATGCGTTGGTGAGGTTGCATGCGTTAAGGTCTCCATGCGTTGGAGACGGACATAACTGATTGAGTTGTATGCGTTGAAGGTAGGGGGCGTTGAGGGTGGCCGTCTGCTAAGGGCGTTGATGATGGACTGCGTTGAACGCCTTACCTTGAATTGAGAAGGGAAACCCCGCGCACCAGCCTACATAAGAGAGTTAAGTCAGCAGTATATATAGGTGAGTAAATTGAATCTTTTATCATTTTTAGACATTTTCGAGAGCTTAAGTCGGTTCCATTTTTCAGACGAACTACAAGTAAAGGTAGAAGAAGGTGTTATTGTGGATTTCGGGTAGAATTTTACTCGTTTTGATATCGAAATCTAAGCTAGAACAACACGTTATTAGCTGACGCACAAGCTGGACATTATCGGATGTTTGGAGTGAAACGAATCAAGGAGATCGAATCTAAGGCTGAAATTTTAAGGTTAGTAAGTTAACTCAATTCTTAGCAACTTTTGTGAAGGGTGTTTGAACTGAATCTGAAGGGAAATATGTAAATTTTATGGTGAAGGTGACTGATATAGATTTTCTAAGCAATTTGGAGCAGCTCGAAGTTATTTGTGAACATCTATCAAATGAAGTGGAGTTATATTCTGAAATCTTGAGGTAAGCTAGGAAATATATTGCTTTACAAGTTTATAGAAGGGAAGAAGTTCTAAATTTGGCTGGAAATATGATTTGTAACAGATAGAAGTGAGAATAAGAGGGAAGACAGAAGCTGTGGAAGATTAGTATCGCTGGACTGCAAGTAACGCTAAGAGTTTAAGCGTGAGAAGCGAGACGGGTAACGCAGGTGTTGCTAAAAGCCTTGCGTCTCACAATTGTCGCTGGGTCTCGCTAATCAGGTGAGTATTGCTAGTCTTGCTCACCCTGGTATCGCTAGTGACGTGTAGTGTAGTCCAGTCTTGCTAGTGGTCTCGCTAGTAGAGTTGGATCTCGCTGAATGGTTAAAGTTATTTGGTTATGGAAAAGAAGTTTAGGGAAGCTTAACCCAAAAAATGTGTATTTTCAGGCCAAGTGGAGATAGGAAGGACATATAATCCATTCAAGGCTTAGAAAAGAGTTGTGAGTGACACTTCTTTTCTTGTTTCAATAATTCTATTGTACATGTCATTTTGGTTTTTCTTATTTATTAATGTTTTTGCTAAACGATAATGAAAGGCAAATTTATGGATTGATATTGATTTATGAAATGCCCTGTTTTCTTATGAAAGATTTGACTATGAACTGTTTTGTACAAGTATTGTATTAAACTTAAAAAAAATATATATTTTAGAGGAGGCTCAAAGTTGAAGGACATGAGAAGGCATGTAAGTTTCCCCGGGACCCAGTACTGATGGACATGGAGAAGGTACTTGGGCAACCCGCCATGTTCCTATGTGCACATAGAGGTTATATGCTGGTGCGTTGAGTCTTGCTCCACATCGAGCCTTATTTGTTTTCGACGTTGGGGCGTTGAGTTTTGCTCCGCCTCAACTAAGGGAAAGGTGTTGTAACCGTACTGTTTTACTTACGAATTGTTGAAAAACCATGTATGATTTGATAAGGGCATTTAAACGTGATTTAATCAATGAAAATGTGATGAATTCTATGTTTTACTCATCTTATCAGAATTTGTTTAAATCCTGATGATTTTCGAACTAAAGAATTTGTTTAAAATTAGTCACTCACTGAGCTGTTAGCTTATGTTTTCAAGTTTTTCTTTCCCCTCCAGGTAGCAAAGACGTTCCTGGTGCTTTGCCTACTCCAACTCGCCTTGCTTAAGCTTCGAGTTTCCAGAAAATTGTCCTGTTTTGAAAAGTTGCTTGTATGTAAAACCTTATATAGGTGGCATGTAGACCTAGTTGTACATTTACTGAGAGTTGAAACATGATTTTGTATAAGGACTTTATGGAAGAGTTGTATTCTGAATTATCATTATGTATATAATTTTCCTATACGTTATGGTTGATATATATTAAGGAGTGTTATGTATGTTGTGAACAATATAGGACAAGTGTATTAGTGGATAGTATGCGTCACAAAAGGGGTGATGTATGCTGTCTTCACATCTCTTCTCGGGTTGGGTAGAGTAGACTGGGAGGGGGTGTGACACAGAAGCCCAGACAGACATTGTAACAACCAACAAACTAACGGTAAGTAAAAGAGTTGCTTGCACACATGAATTGGTAACCCAGTTTGGCATTGAACCACCTACCATCCTGAGGAGAGGGGGGGGAGTGGGGGGGGGGGGGGGGGGGGGGGG
>QLSR01000429.1:773049-792270 GCA_031780015.1 Citrullus colocynthis | reverse complement strand
GGGGGGGGGGGGGGGGGGGGGGGGGGGGGGGGGGGGGGGGGGCGGGGGGGACAAGAAAGATAAATTCACTAATATTGAAGAGTTAAACATTTACAACAAAATACTTATTTATAAAGTATCAATTTCTACCAATGACTCTTGTAGAGCTTAACTTGCTAACCACCTAGGCTCTCCCTAGATGTGAGACTCTCTCTCAATTGTACTTAGACTCCCCCTAAGTGTGATAATATTAATGAAAAACACTTCGACTTCCGACAGTGTACTAGACATATGATTATCTTCCCTACAACACAATGAACTCCCTTAATTGATGACTCTTTGGTCCCCCTAAGATGGAGAAATCCTTCTCGAGAATGAAGTCTTAGGCTTCCCTTAAAACCGAGAATCCCTTTTCTGAGTGATGTCTTAGGCTCCCCTAAGACAAAGATTATCTTTAAGATTTTTGCTCTCGATGAATGATGAAGTTGCACAGTAGAATAAATGAGCAAAGAACAAAACGCAATCATGCACAACTCGGCCACCAATAACATAAACTCTCTCGTCAAGATAACAAATGCGGCATCCCTAATTGATCACCACTAATCTCCTTTTATAAACTAAGGCCAAGAAAGGAAATAAACTCCTCAATTATAAATAATAAGCATCGGCTCCATTAATGAAAATATTTGGCAAAATATATCTGAAGGAAAATTTCAGATAAGGAAAGAAAAGTATTATGCAAGAATTAATATATATTGTCACAGTTAGATGTTAAAACTATATTTGTGACATCAACAAAAGCCTCCACGAACTGCCTTTGAAAAAAAAAATAGAGAGCCAATCAACGAATCTCCAACATATTTTATAGATCTCTTCCTTTTCTCACAAATATGAGACTTTTATGGTACTCCTAACACACATTGAACTAACGTAAAAGGTACGTCATAAATGTATTTTATTTATCTAAATATTCTTAGTGAACAAGAACATGAAAGGAAAAGACATTGTCGAAATAAAACATGGTAAAATTATAGGTTGTTTTCAAATATAGAAAAATGAATCAAAATATTTACAATCTATTTGATAATGATAGTAGTCTATGACGATTTATCACACTCTATCACAGATAGACTAATAAATTTTCCTATCTTCATCAGTCTTGTTATTTTAAATAATTTTTCTAAAATTACTAAGTAAATTAAAGTCTTGTTTGATAACAATTTTATTTTTAGAGTTACATTTTTGTGTTTGTTTTCTCTTTTAAGTTAAAAAATTTGTATAATTATTATTTTATAATTTAGTTTAACAAGCATAATTCTGCATTTTAAAGTCTCAAATTAAAAATTTAGAACTACTTAAAGTTGGACTGAAAAAAAATTGGAAAACAGAATTTAGAATTTATATTCAATGAACCTAGAAATATAAATGTTACCGTAAATAAAAAGAGGAATAAAATGAGGGGTTGCGTGGTCAAGGTGTCCTGAAAAGTGAGAAGGATAAGAAGAGAAAGTGTAGTACAAGTGTTAAATTAATTACTAAAATGTAGTACACAAGGGAACATAAAATAAAATAAAATAAATGGAGTTTTTTTTTATAGCAAAATGAGAAAATGAAAAAATGGGTGAGGCAGTACTGAGTTGTACATGTACTGCCAAACCAAATCCAAAATTGTGTTCGTTTAAAAAGCCTCAGGAAAACTAGAAATTGGCTTTATCCCCTTTCTCTCTACTTGGGGATTGAATCTTGGTGGTAGTGCAGGCAACATTACAATAGGCACAGTGAAGCGAAGAGCAATTTCATTTTAATTTCACTTTCACTTCGCTGTGGCTTTTGTAATATTGCCTACAACTACTACTACTTCTTTTTCCATTACCATGGAAGATCCCTAGAAATGTATCAGGAATTTGAGTCATTTCAATTGTACGAATAGGATGGATATTTTGGATTACACCAACTTTGATCTCTTTCATCTGGAGCTTGAGTTAGCTTCAATATATTTTCCTATTTCTATATTATTGGGTTCAGAAGAGGGGAACTGGATTTTGGAAATGGGGATTCTTCCACAACGACGTGGGGGGCTTTTTTTTTTTTTTTTTTTTTTAAAACGTTGGGGGGTTTTTTTTTTTTTTTTTTTTTAAAACGTTGGGGGGTTTTTTTTTTTTTTTTTTTTTAAAACGTTGGGGGGTTTTTTTTTTTTTTTTTTTTTAAAACGTTGGGGGGTTTTTTTTTTTTTTTTTTTTTAAAACGTTGGGGGGTTTTTTTTTTTTTTTTTTTTTAAAACGTTGGGGGGTTTTTTTTTTTTTTTTTTTTTAAAACGTTGGGGGGTTTTTTTTTTTTTTTTTTTTTAAAACGTTGGGGGGTTTTTTTTTTTTTTTTTTTTTAAAACGTTGGGGGGTTTTTTTTTTTTTTTTTTTTTAAAACGTTGGGGGGTTTTTTTTTTTTTTTTTTTTTAAAACGTTGGGGGGTTTTTTTTTTTTTTTTTTTTTAAAACGTTGGGGGGTTTTTTTTTTTTTTTTTTTTTAAAACGTTGGGGGGTTTTTTTTTTTTTTTTTTTTTAAAACGTTGGGGGGTTTTTTTTTTTTTTTTTTTTTAGCATTTTGTTTTTAATAGATCGTTTAGAAAATATAACCAATTTTTGTTTTTGTTTATTTGTTTTTTTTTTTTTTTTTTTTAATATTTCGAACAAATATTTTTTATTTTCAAATTTTAGATTTCGATTGAAGTCTACTAAGAAGAGATTTCGATTTAATCCGGTTTTTATATAATGAAAGAAAAATAAAAGGAGAGTTAAAAAGAAACCATTTAACCGAAGCCTACCTGTACTGTACTGAAGAAATAAATAAATAAATAAATTTTAAAAATATCTAAAGTATAGAAAATGTCCACGATTTACACGTGGAAATCGTGAACTTTGTCTTACATCAAATAATAATTATTCTTGCCGAACTGTAATAGTAGTAAGATCGGGTGGGTCAAATACAAGAAGCACTAAAATTTCTCAATTAAGTAGCTAACAATTTAAGGTAACCGAAGGGGTAGTTTTGAAATTGTCTGTTTTCATATAAAATTGAATTGCATCAAGTATTGAAAATTGAAAATAATACATTAGAAGAACCTAGTTATAATATATTAGAAGAACCTAGTTTTGGTTATAACGAATTTTTCCTTTTCAAGATATTTGGTCATCGAATTATTATCACCAAATGTAAATGAGCTAGCTCATTTAATCAAATTAATTAGAAATGCTAATCAATTTGTCCTAAGCAACTAAACTAGTCCAATTTGAAAAGATGAAAGCATGCATGTTTAAATTGACTGAATTGCATTAAGATCCGGAGAATGTTAGGGTGAATGTTTAATTTTCAAGCACCTAATTAGACATTCGTTTGATTCAATTCTAGGTGGGTTAGACCAAATACTCATATAATTCGATTTGCAGGCGAACCCAACATGTTACTTTCTATGATTAACATGCAATCAAGGGTAATGAAATGAACGTCAATCAAAAAGTATTAACCATACATTCTCAAGCGTCCAACATATGATAATAGTTCATTGATAACATCATTGAAATTAGCAAATACAACAAAATGATTCAAAAACTCATAAAATACATTAAATAAGAGAGAATCCTAGAAATCCAAGCTAGAAATTGTTATATTAGCCCATAATATTCATTATGGACATCAAGAACATGTTTTTGACACAAGAACAGGCTAGAAGGATGAAGGAAATAGAGAGAAGTCGAACTTGAATTAGCTAGAAACAAACTGGTCTAAACTAAAACGAAAATTTTCTATTTATAAAAGGTCAGAGCACCATGGCGTTGTCACAAAATTTTCTGTCATTCAATTTCGGAGCGTTGTAGGGGCATTACAATAATTTTCAACATTCTCTCTCCCAATTAAGTAAGCTCCGTTTTAGCCCGTTTTAGCTCCATTTTGTCTTTAATGCTCCGTTCAACCAATTAGATGCTCAAAATCTATAAAATAACCAAATAAATACGTAAAACTAAGGAACAATTTCGAATTAAGTAGAGTAAAATAGCATATTTACGATACTATTAATTACTTAGTATCTACAAATCATACAAATTACAAATATAAGTCTGAAAGTAACTATTTAAACTTTAGAACTAACCCTAAATAGGTCCTAGAAATAGCTCATAATGTGGGACAGATAATGTTGAAAATAACAATTTAAAATAAAACAATGATTAATCAAGTAATTCCGATTGCTATATTTTGAATAAGAAAAGTTCCCAAGTTTTACTACATCATGCAAATTTCTTATTGGAAAAATATAAATATTGATTGTTGCCTTTTTCTTTTTCTTTTTTTTCTTTATTATCTCAAATTATCAATTTCGGATAGATTGTTGGAGCAAATGATCTTTAGAGTTGCATTCTTTTAATTTGGTGAGTTGAATTCTTTTATAAATAGTTGTGATTTTCTAAATTTTAAGCAACATAAAAACAGACAACTATTCGAATAATCACAAATTAGTTTATAAATATCTCTCCTCCAAATTAAACTTAAAACTTTTTTCAACAACATCGAAGATTTTTTTCTAGTCTAAAATCGGTTGAAGTTCAATTTACTCCACACTGTGAAATTTGCTAGATCTTGTGGATGATGTAATATTCCATAAAAAGGTAATTTGTTATAAGAAAATTGCAATAGGTAGCAAAAAACACAAGAATATTTGTAAATATGGCAATGTTTTTTTTAATTACAAATATAGCAAAAAATTTAAATCTGATTCTTGATTTTTTTTATTATTACAATTTTACTCTTGTTTGTATATCAACAGGTATATCTGATATATTTTATTGGTATATCAATCAACTGATATACTAGTATTTGGTATATTAATCAATAGGTATTTTTTAGAAAAAATATTATAAATAGAAAAAATATAAAACTATTTACAAATATAGAAAAATTGCATTATCTATCAGCGATAAATCGCGATAGACTTCTCTTGCTTAGACTTCTATCACTTGAGTGATAGAAGTCTATTGCTGTCTTTCACTCAAGCTGCAGATGCCTATCTTTGATAGGCAATGAAGTTTTTATATTTTTGTAAATAATTTTGTTCATTTTGCTATATTTGAAAACAAACCTACTTTTTATTTAAAGAATATCATTTATACAACTAATATAACATGACTTAATTGTGTCATGGCCGACGTTGTTTGTTTTGATTTGATATAGTGTTCTTTCCATCCAAATAGTTCAATTTTGATGTTGATGGTATATTTCAAACGCATTAATTTTTTTAAATCATATACCAAGTATAAATTATATTAGTTAATCTATTTTATTTTCCAATTTTTCATATGACTTTAATAGTATATAAATTATACATAATTTAGTATATCAATTATATAACAAACCGTATATTACTTGATTGATATACTTGATTTAGATTCCAACTTAAATGTATCAATAGTATAACGGTAGTCCTTAAGAGTTCATCTCATATACATTTTTAATATATCAATAGTATATCACTCATGACCTAAATTCATTTGAAGTATTGCATTATATAACACTCATTCAAGTGATAATATATTAATAGTCATTATGAAATCATTTCATGTATAATTTAGTATATCACTCGTGACCTAAATTTATTTTAAATATTATATTGGTGTATCATTGACATATCAATCCTCATTCAAAATTTCATTCAAAATTTAATTTTAAGTATATAAATTATTAATAATTAGTTGTGATAATTAGACATTTATTCAAAATGAATAAATTCATTGAAAGTTGAATTAGATTAGATTATCAACATTGATTAATGCTCATAACAAAACCACTTTCAAGTATATCATTAGTATATCAACATTTATTCTAAATAAAATTTTAAATACAATATTATAATTTTGATATATAAATTGTATAACGTATATAACTTATGTTGTCGGCATATTAGCCCACTGATAGGCTGAATAAAAAATACACCAAATGACTAATATACTAAATATAAAATATATCATATATGCTAAATATAAAATATATCATAATATACTATAATATACATGATGATATTGAAATAATAAAAAACAAAAATTTGCTACAATACATTTTTATTATATTTGCAAATTTTGAAGGGATATATATATGTGTGTGTGTGGGGTTTATTCTTACACTTGCGCCTTTCTTATATCTTTAGAGAATTACTTTTGAAACTCAACACTAGAATGAATGACTTAGATATTACATACGAAATTTTGTATTTTCTTATTCGATGTGATAAGACAGAAATAACATAATTTTCAAAATGGGTAATTTTGGCATTTTCCTCACGCCTACTTGGAGAAGTTCAAATAAAAAATTGGGTGAGAATAACGTTACTACTTATTAGTGTCTGCCCAACCAAAAGAAAAGCCATCTTAAACTTTGGAACGGAGAGTGGAAAAAATTTTAAAAGAAAAAAAAGAAAAAAAGTACAGCCCTGACTAGCTTTTAGTACAAAGGAACAAAGTAGTACAAATCTAACTTTGCCAAAAACCCAATTCAACATCAAATTTTAATTTATTAAAACAACGAAAAGGAAACTCAACTTTCAAATATTAATTTAAAAAAAAAAAAAAAAAAAAAATAAAATTACAAAAAAACCAATTCAAACTCAAAATTAAAAATATTAAAACAAAAAAAAAGAAAATTAACTTTCAAATATTAATTTAAAAAAAAAAAAAAAAAAAGGATTAAGAGATAGTACAATTCAATACAAGCAGCTTGGGGTCTCATTTGTACCGCAGTTCCATCAACCATTAAATATTTATATATATAATTACTCATAAACAGAGGGAAGTGGACGGAATCATCAAACCAGATTGAAAGATACGTCATTGAGTGCAGCGTTGATGTAAAAGAAAACCCAATTCAAACTCCAACTTCCCCATCAGCGCTGCATTCAATTACGTTTCTTCCTTCGTTCTGGCTACACTTTCAGCCTTCCCTTCCCACTTCCCATCTCAGGGGTTGCCATTATAATTTGTTCCCTTTTTGTTTTTTCTAATGAGTTTCTCTCTTTCTTGATGTTCGTTTAAGAGAGATTCAAAATGTTAAACAATTCCTCTGTTTAAACAGAACAGAAACAGAGAGAGAGAGAGAGAGAGAGAGAGAGAGGATTTTATTGCATGTATTTGTGATGGGAAACAGGAAAAGGCCTAAATTTGGTAAGTAAAAGAAAAGGGGTTGTGATATGGTATTAACATAGAAAGTGTGGTAATGGATAATATCAGCGTTTCTTGGCTGCAGGTTGCTTCTGGGAGTTGAAGTAGACGGCGGCGACGGGAAGGCCGAGGGCATTCTGAGAGGCGAATTGTCGGGTGCTGAAGTTGCTGCGGGTGTTGGGTGGTCGGAGCCTGCCGCCGAGGGCGGTGTTCTGTTTGAAAACGGCTAATACGTATCGGTGAATGCCGGTTGGAGGCTGCGGCCCCATGTACTGCACCACCTCCTTTCCTGAAACGAAGAAACATCCATCATTATTGTTGTACTAAGAAATTCTTATAATGACATCTTCTATAAAATATCTTCTTATGATGTGAGAAATCAGTGCTTCCCAGAATTATTTTTTTTTTTTAAATCACCTAAATAATATTATTCCCAACAGAAGAAAATTATATTAAAAATTATAACATAATACTTTCTAAATAAATTAATTAAAAGATAAAGCCAATAAATAAGAATCACACAAATTTAATGAAAAACGTTTCTAAACAATTTTCTCTAATATAGGTTTATCTTGCTTGATAAAAGTTAATGCATTAATTCTAAAGAAAGATCCAACTGATCTACCAATTGTTGAAATTGATATGAATTGTTAATTTGAGATTTTAATGGTAACAACCTTCCCAACCTCCAAAGTTTAAATGGGAGTGTACATATTTAAGCTTACTACTTTCACTTAATTTGGAGATTTTATAGTTTTTCTTTTCTTTATTGCCTAATAAAAATAAAATATATCCAAAAACCATGCGAGAGTTTTAAGACTTCAGAAAAGAAGAGGATAAACTGAATTTTGATTTTGAAATTTGACTAGGATAGACCGTATCTATTGTAGATAGATCATGATATGGGATTATTTGGACTACAAGATCAAACCAGATTCTAGAGCAAGATTTAACCAAATATGGGTCTATCATACATGAAAAGTGAAATTTTGTTCTATTTATAATAATCACTTCATCATATCCAAAAAGTAAAATTTTGCCATATTTATACACTTTTCTATATTTATAAATAGTTTGATAATTTTTTGCATTTCTTTTTTTTTATTATCTTAGATAGGTAAGATAACAAAACAGTCTAATTTCAAAATACTGATAAATGAGCATAGTATGGTTCCTAATATTTATAGGTCTAATTATCAAACCCACACCATATAGGTTAAGTATTTGTGCAAACTGTGGCCTAATAGTTTAGTGGCAATGATAGAGAAGAATCATATAGGTTAAGCAATGGTTTAGTGGGACCTAATGGCAATTAAATGTATCTTGTTTCTATTATAATGGATGGCAATTAAATGTATTTTGTTTCTATTATAATGGAAGGAGTATTTTTGAAGTAATGATTAGGTATAGTCTGCAAGTTAGACAAATGAATAAAATGTTTTTGAATAAATAAAAAATTAAAAACATTGAGAAAACAAAATTGTGACATGGCAATTCTTAACTCATTCATTGGTGCAGCCTTGGGCTGCATAGACAAGAGGCTGCATCCAATTTTTTTCCATATTTTTGGTGGATAGGCAATAACACCGTTGATAGAAATGTTAAGAGCTAGAAATAATTGCAAACTCTCCTACTAATAAGACAGATAGGCATGCAAGAAAGAAGATAAAAGAGAGAGATTTTATTTTCTTCTTCTAATTCATCATAACATAAATAAAAGTAATTATATCTCCTCAAGTCAACACAAAATTTCCTTATACACATAAGTCATATTGAATTTTATTTTAACAAAACATACCTTTATTGGCATCAGCTCCTTCTGGAATGTCCACCACAATCCTGAAAAATTCACAATTTTTTTCCCCCAACAATCAAAACACCCAAGATTCTTTTTTTCCCTTCTCAAAACTAAAGAATCCAAAAAGAGGCAAAGGAGAAAAAAAAAAAAAAAAAAAGTTGATTACCAATGAAGCCACTCTCTGAAAGTTGGCTCACTAGGACTAGGAGCATCAGGATCCACCATGACCTACCAAAAATTCCCAATTCAAAAATCAATCCATTATTACAAAATTAAACAAAAAGAAAAGAAAACCCCAAAAGGCAGAGAAATAATCAAAGTACCAGAGTATAAAGTTCCATTATTACAAAATTAAACAAAAAGAAAAGAAAACCCCAAAAGGCAGAGAAATAATCAAAGTACCAGAGTATAAAGTTGGTTAGAGAAGGGGGCTTGAATAAGAACAGTGGGGCGATCAGCAGCGGCAAAGGGCTTGATTTCACAGCCATTAGCCACCTGTTTAGAGCCATAACTGACGGACACATCGGCGGCCGGAGTGAACATATCCAACACATCTCCGATCACTCTCCCAACGACCAGTGGCTCCAGAGACCGCACCATTTTTTTTTATAACAAGAAAAAAAAAAAAAAAAACAAAAAAACCCTTGTTTTTCCTATTGGGTGTTTGGTTCTTTAGTTTTCCTGTATTTTGACAGCCTCGTCTTTTTGTAAACATTTTTGTGCTATGGGTCTAGTGGGAGAATTGGAATTGTGACACGTAGCATTTTGGTTTGATGATTTGGCAATCGGCTTGCTCACAATCATGCTGTTTTCTATACACGTGTCCCCTTCTCCCACATTTGCCGGTACAATGTTTTGTTAGTGCCAATGGTCGGCTTCCTCTCTTTTATTCTAAGTTCTAGCTAAACTATCCTAATCAATCTTAATTTAGAATTAATGATTTTTGTCAAGCCACTTACAATAATAAATCATCCTAATTAAATGGACGACCCTAAACCATCCACCTCATCGGAAGAAAGCATTGGTAGGCATTACAAGTGAAAGGCCAGGCCCCATAGTAACAACTTATGGGCCTTTTTTGCGGATGCTTTGGGCTTAAGTTTCCTAACTTCTCTTTCTTTGGAGCTCCACACTAGCAGGCTCCTCCGGCTTTATTTCTCATACTATCCAACTTCCTTGACACTAGAGTAAAATAAGATCAATTGGATTAGTGGTTACCTAAGTTTAAAACGTCAATTTATGGAAATATCCATATCTTAATTTTACAAAATTTTCTATTGATATTTCTGAAAAAATCGTTAAAGCAAAAAATTTTAAAAATAAATTTTAATTAATAAATAAACATTTTATGATCTTTAAACATGTTAACATGCCTATTATTTATATTGTATTTACAATAGTGATTTTTTTTTTTTTTAATTTTTATTTTTTTTATGTTTCATGAATTTTTCTATGATACAATAGAAATATCAATTCATGGCTCATGTCGATATCGAGCTCATGCAAATATCAACATATGAATAGAAATTTAATACTATGGTGGCTACAAATACATCAACATTCTGAAAAATTGCTATAGATTTTATGGCTGCCATGTTTTTAGTGCCATTCTTTGCCATTTATCTTATAAAAATGATAACAACCTTTGATTTTATTTTTATTTTTATTTTTGAACCGTATGACCATTTAGATTTGATGGGTTCTAATATACCATATTGAATAACATAAAATAGCTTCATCTCAAAATTAATTTGCAACGAAAGGAGCATCCAATTTATCTTATAAACATTTGTGAGGTCCTTTAATTTTTTCAATGTGGGTGATCCTACCATGTCATGTTGATGGAGTATTTTCTTTCTTTTTTGGAAGAATAAAATTATTTAAATGGAAGATTGAAAAATTGACCTCAAAGATGGTAATTACAATGGGTAGTACTTAAAAAAATTGCAAATATAGCAAAATCTATCAGTAATAGACTATTATTAGCGATATGGTCTACACTGATAGACATTGAGAGCTGGATTTAAATTTTGCCATGGAGGACCCATGTTGTACTACCTAGCAATACCATAGAGGTCTTGGTAGTACATGGTCGCATTAATGTCCTAGTAGTTCTAAATAGTACCGTGGAGGACTCATGTAGTAGTATCTAGTGGTACCATATAGGTCTTAGTAGTACCTAGCAGTACAATGGAGATCTTAGTAATACCTTACAATACCATGCAGATTCTAGTAGTACTATTGGAGAACCATGTAATGGTATCTAGTGGTAAAATGAAGGTCATAGTAGTATACCAAACAGTATCAGAGAAACCATCGCAGTAGTACATAGTGGTAACCATAGAAGTCTTTAGTAGTACCATGGAAAGACATCTAAGAAACCCATGGGAGGACCTAGTAGTATGAAGGACCATTGAACCTTCACACTAGGCCAAGTGGTAGTAGTTCAAGTTTATTGCGGACAATTCATGATAGAGTTAGTAGAAATTCAAGCGAGTGAGTCATCGTCTGTCGTTTGGTGTAGTGGTATCGTAACCTTCCAAAGAGTAACAACTCAATGGTTTTATGAATTAAAAATGGGCAATATTATGAACCTAGGTATCCTCCATATATAATTCATTTGTCAAAGATATACAAAATACAAACTCTTTATTGATCTATTTTTGAGCATCAACAATTAATCATTTAAACCAAAGTCTAATTTGGACTCTTTACGTAGACATATTTTTAACCATGACCATAAATATTAATGAACATAAACAAAGTTAAAGACGGATAATAGACACACATCCATATATTTAGATAACTAAAAGTATAATGAAACTTTTCTACTATTTTAGAATCACGTGCTATACTTTTTTCTCCTTTTAGAAAAGAAAATGGAAGATAGAACCACAATATGGGAGAAAATCAACTTAGTAAGATCCATATATGATAATGTAGGGATGATGTTAAAATACAAGTTTAATTCTTAAATTTTTTTAAATTTGTGATTATTTGATTTTTGAATTTTTTTAAAATTATTTGTATCTAATAAATTTTTTTATTTTTAAAAATGTCTAGCAACTTTTAATTTTGTGTTTAATAGATTCCTGAGTTCATATTAAAAGTTTGAAAGATAAATTGATGTGTTAGATATAGACTTGAATTTTCTACTAATAGAATTATAAGTTTTTCAATCCAATGTCTAATAGATTCAAGATTTTTTTAAAAAAAATATTAATTAGGTCAGAATTTTAATAGACACAAAATCGAAAATCCAAGAATCTATTCCAAATAAAATTGAAAGTTTGAAGATATATTAGACAGTTTTTGGAGTCAGATTGATACAAAGTTGAAAGTTTTAAAATTTATTAAACATTTTTAATCTCTAATAAAAACCAAATAGACAAAAATCTCTAATTTAAGTTTTTTTTGTTTTTTTTAAATTTGGCAAATGTATTTTACCCATCAAAGAAAACAACCTTAAAATTGAAAACTTTTGAAGGCAGGGAAAATGTCACCTTCTTCTAGAAGTACTAAAAACAAAAGCAGACAACAGAAACCCAATTTTCAATATCTAAAAATCATTAACTTTTCTTGTGCACAAGAAAGTATCTCAAGATCGATCATGACAATTTTCGAGTCAAAAGTTTGTCATCCAAACTTGGAAATTTATGCTTACATGATGTGCCTCAATTAAAGAGTCATTATATCTTCTTTTTAGTAACTTATATATAAATACAAGTTAGTAGGTTGGCGATTGCCCTTTCATTATCGATCTTTCACAAAAAAAAAATTGAAAATTTAAACTATTTTTAGGTTACCACTTCTTTATTTATCAAAATGGGCTTCACAAGATTTAATTTTTATTAAATCAAAACATGGGAAAATATATAAGTTTAAATAGCAGAAACAAAGTTGAGAGATACAGAGATGATCAACAAAAAGTCATGTAAGACATTTACAAACTTTAAAGGGGTTGACATTCTAAAAACTAAAGGAACTAATTTTTCTTGGGCGGTCGAGAGACAGAAAATGAAAGAAAGAGAGAGAAAAATGGGCCTATTGATCATATTTATCCCTTCACTTTTATATTTTATTTTTAATTTCTTTGTCGGCTGAGACTCAATAAATTGAGCCCCCACCAAATTATGCATATATAGGACAGAACTAACATGTTTGAATTCATTTCCTTAAGGATCCAAAGTTAAACGAGCAAATTTCCCTTTTGTATTAAAAAAAAAAATCCCTCTTTTCTTTTCATGACGACCAAATGACATATGGCTTACCTTAGAGATTATCTTTATCCTACTTTCAGAAGATCAACATGTGACAATTTTGTTTTTAATCCTTCTGCAAAAATATTTACTCTTGCAAATAGCATACATTATCCATTGTCAGCAAACAACATGTTAGATAATCTTCTTAGCTAGATTCATATTGATCTTCAAAATCCCAGTGCAAAATATTTACCAAAAAAAAAAAAAAAAAAAAAGGCAATAATCTTGATAATTGTTATGATAGCCAATTATGTATTATTTTTTAAAGTAGTATGAAGAGAAAAAGAGATAATATTAAAAAAGGAAAATCCAGAAGAGATACAATAATTAGTGAGTTCAATTATGAAGAAGGGGGTTTGAAAAATTGAAATGATATGCAAACAAGACAGAGAAGGCCGCAGCCGCAATGCAAAGAGATATACCTAAACAATTGAAGGAGATTTTAGCAATTAGTAGTGATTCCCATTAATGTTTGTTCGTACAAAATATGCATGTTCATGCATGTTCACATTGTTTACCAATTATTATATGATATTCAATTCGTCCAACTTTTGCACCCCCACTTGTAATTTTACTCTATTTGTATTCACATTTTCATTTTTACTTTTCGAATCTCTAGGGACTAGGGAGCTTTGTTTTCCTCAAATTTGTTAGTGAGATTGACTTTTTTTTAATTAGTTTTTACTAGCTATATCCTTTTAATATCTTTGTAAAAGTCAGAATACAAAATTGTCTCCATCGAAGGTGTGAGGTTACTTATTATTATGGCCTTATAGCAAAAGTTTGATTGGCTGTCCAAAAATTGAGCTCATCAGGTTTGAGTTGATTTTTTTTATTATTGAATTATATTAAAATAGTGATTGTTATTAAATCAATCAAATGTGAATGTGAAAGATCTCTTATTTTGAATAGTTTTCAAGAAGCCTATAAGAAAGAAGACGAATGGTAGAGTGTTTAACTTATACCAATGTGGTGTTTGTTGAAGCCACTCCAACGGTAAGGTCAAAATGTTGCGTAATGGTTAAGTGTGATTGAAGAATTCAACAAAACTTTAGTTAGAGAATAAAAAATATTGTATACCTAGTTCTTTTTTAAGATAATAGTATTACAAGGGAAGTTGCATTTAGATAGATAAATCCCAACAAGGATGAATGAGAATCTTACTCTAAATCAAGTTTATTTTATATAAAATCCATATGTTAGAACTTGGGTATTATAAGTGTTAGGTGCAAATAAAATGTCATATCGCAATCTAGAGACCTATGGTAAAAATTGTGGAGATAGGTGGAAGTTCTATTGTGGAGATAGGTGGAAGTTCTATTGCCCTTATAAATATATATATATATATATATTAAATCCAATTGTACTATTGTTGTTAATTGTGTATATGTAAGAAGTTAAATCCAACTATGAATCTGTTAAATTGCTTATTTAACCAAAATATTGACCGAAAGTTGTAAAGTATTGACTAATTGAAAGTTCTATTTGATTAAAGTATTTGATTGATTGAAAGCTTTGTTTTTAAAAGTATTGAAAATTTTGTGTAAAAGGTATGGAACTTCTGTTTGTTAAAGATGTTGAAAGTTTGTTTGAACGTTTTTATTTTGTTGAAAGATTATTGGAAAGTGTTCCCCTTGAAATAATTGGTTTTGAAGTTCTTATTTGCTTAAAAGAACTTGATTTTGAAAGTATCTTTTGTAGCAAAGAAAGATCTTTGTCGCCACGTATCCGAGACGACGCGGAGCGGCCGACGTCCTCAAAAATGGTTAATTTTAAAAGAAAATAAAGATGAGTCGTCACCAATCTTTTTTACAGAGTGATTGGACTCTGAAGTAAAATAAACAATTTATAATTAAAAAAACAAGAATGATTTGTGAAAACTAGAGATGAGTTCGGGAGTCATTTGTGTATGGGGAAGGGTGTTACCACCCGATAGCACCCATTTAGAAAATGGGGGCCAAATTTCAAATATTGAATTGAAGATATTCTTTTTTATAAAAAGAAATAATAATGTCTTATTTTACCCCATATTACTCTAATATTTGAAGCCCATAAAGCCCATAAAATAAGTGGAACAAATTCTGTCAATTTAACTATATTATAATTGAGGAAAAATTCGTCACCTCCAGAAGGTGAGATGTTATTACATTTTCTCAAAATCTGTCATAATAGTCTTTAAATAAAAGTTTTTTTTTTTTAATTGAATTCATTTTTTCTTGAGGTCAAATCTCAAACTCCCAAAGTTGTGATCCCTCACCTTAAGAATTCTAGGAAATCAGACTCCCAAATTTCTTAGATTCCATTGTATGGTTTTTTTTTATACCTACTAGACAGCTTTGTAAACACTTCTCGGTGCGCTAATAGCCAATGCCATGGCCTTTCTCGCCCTAGATAAGAGTGAAAACGGTTTTAAAAACAAGTTATTAAAAAAATAATTGATTAGGAAATCTTTTGAAATCATAGATTAATTTTTTAATGTATAAAAACACAAAAAGTGTAATTTTAAAGAAACAAAATTTAAATGATTTAGAAAGAGTCTTGTAAAATATTTTAAAAACTTAGAGAAATTTATATTAGAAGAATTTTAAAACTTCAAGAGTTGTTAATTAGAAAGATTTAAAAACTTTGGGGAAATTTTAATTACAAATCAAATAAAACTTAATATGAACATTATATAAGAAAAACGTAATTAAGGAAGTATCATAATAAATTAAACAAACATAAAAAGGCATAATAAAATTTAATAAAAAAGCATATTGGATTTCGAACTCCCAAAGAATCGACTCCTCACATTAAGAATTTTAGAAAATCGAACTCTCAAATTTTCTAAATTTCGTCGTTGGAAATTTTAAGGAAAACGCTCTTGTAAACAAATTTTTTTAAAAGAAGAGATTAAAACATTTTCTTTAACAAAACTCAAAAGGATTAAATAGTAATGATTTAGAAATAAACTTAAAAGTATTGAAAATGGTAGATAAATTTTACTAAAAATGACATTAATTTAAATATGTAAAGTTACATTGATAAATATATAATTTAATAATACATTTAAAGCAATGATATTTACAAATGTATTAAACATTTAATAAAACATATTGGAAATCGGCCTTGGACTCTCAAAGAATCGACTTCTTCACCTAAAGATTATAAAAAATCAGACTTTTAAATATTTCTAGAATCCGTTGTCAGATGGTTTGTTTTAAAAAGGAAAATTAATTGAAAATATTAAAAAAAAAATTAACAACTATAGCAATAATATATTAAATTAACCACAAAAAAGGAAGAAAAAACATATCATATTTAAATATGCATATAAAAAGATGTGAAAGTACTCAAAAAACAATAATCAAAACTGGTAAATCAAAACTATAGTAAATCAAAATTATAATTATAAATAGAAAATAAAGATAAATATACAAATAAGAAAGTTTAAAAATAAACTAACAACAGAAAGAAATAATAAAGAATGAAAGATAATAATATTAACCAAACTGATTTTTTTTTTTAACTAAGTTATCTTTTATTTTTCATTTATTTTACTCCCTTCTTCTTTTTTTTATCTCTCATTTATATAGTTACTGAAAAAGAAACTCAAAAGAAAAAGAAAATAGAAGTAAAAACAAACAATGAGTAAAAATAAATAAATAACATGTGAAGCAATATATATAAGTAAATAAAAGAGAAGTTTATAAGACAATAAATAAATAATTGTAAGAGAAAGGAAAATAAGAAATAAGAACCTGAACAATAACCAAATATCTAACCCTTTAAATTTTTTTTTTCCCTATTAGGGCAGCTTGAAGAAAAAAAAAAGGAAAAAAAAAAAGGTTGAAATCCAAAACACTAAACTCTCTTGTTATTTGAAGTATGAATCTTGGGACCAAAACTCTACCAATGCATCTCAAACTAAGTTAGAGCTTTTCTTATGTGTTGGATTCTTGACATTATAGAGATTTTTTTTTTTTTTTTTTTTTTGGAACTCTCTCTTGATGTATGTAAGGATGGAAACTCTGTGGTTTCTAACAAATAGGGGAATTGGGATATAGTTGGCTAAACTTTTGTTTAGGAAGAGAACATGAGGATTTTTGGAGTTGTTGTGGATGAAGGCTCTCTAGGGTTTTTGTTGAGAAAGAATGGGTTGGTGTTTGATGAAAAAGGAAAAAATGGGTGTGGAGGCTGGGTTTTTTCTAAGAGAAAATGAGAGTTAATGAAAGTGGTATCTAGAGTTTTGTGGAAAAGAAAAAATTGGATATTTAAAACCCAAAAACTTTACTTCATTTTGCAAATTTTTTTTAATGAATTTTATTTCAATTTTGAAATTTTACCAAACTTGGCTTAAACTCGAAATGGGTTGGAGTCTTTTGTCAACCAAATTCCAATTCAAAATTTTGCTTTTTTTTTGTCTTTTTTTTTCAACCAATTTAGTTAATTTAATTAAAGTATACAAAATCACCAAATGTTCACAAATGTAAGTATGATGAAAATGAGATTTAATTAGCAAATAAACATGAAAAAAAAATGCAAAATCATGTTAATTCAAATTAATTACAAGAGGTTGGACAAAATTAGGTGGCTACAATCTTGATTTCAAAAATATCTTTTGTAGCAAAGTTATGATTGAAAGTTTTGCAATGAGTTGTATTTTGATTTTCAAAGGATTTGAAAGAAAATGAATTTCAAAGCTTAATATGGGAACTATTTGTGGAGTATCTTGGTACTCATATTTGTTTTTCTAAAATGTTTTCTTAGACGAAGGACCCTGTGATAATTCGTTTTGAACACAAGATCTTTTCAGACCACTTACTCTGATAGCATGATAAATAGCTAATTGACTCTGATGGGTAATGAAAAATTTAATATATCATCTAATAGAATCCATTACATAAATCATTTTCTTTTCTTATTACATTGAGATGAAACAACTATGTACTCGATCACACGTTTAGTTTGCTAAATGTTAAAACCAAATCAATCGAGTTCAAATCTTGGTCATTCTTTTGTTGAAAATATGTGAAACAAAACAATTATAATCGTTAAGTCGATTATATATATTTTAAACTATTGAACGATATTCAAATTAAAATCAATATCCAAGGTGATATCGTATTCTATATCTCCGGTTACTTATAAATTCAAATTTCAAGCTAGGCGAAAGAAATTAATAGATGACTTAAACATGGACAAAGGACGAAACAACATCCTAGTTCAACCGGTCCACTTTTTCATAATTAGAGCCTTTTGTAAATATATATATATATATTAATAAATTTCTGATGAAACTTCAGTAAATTGCTCCTTTTCACACGGGATAGATGAAAGTCAAAAAGCTTGTATTACTATTATTATTATTATTTTACCCCTCACTTCTAAGTGGATGCGGAAGTCCATCGGGTTGACGGGACAACCCGGAGTGGGCCCCGATTATGTATTATTGAGACCACGTGTCGTATATGCTGACGTAGGATTCATTAAGGTCGCGGTTTTAAGTTTTTGACTCAGAAAGCAAAATAATAAATATAAAATAAGCTTGAAAGAGACAAAATAACACAAGAGCCATGCCATGATTGTCAATAAAGCATTAACCCTCTCTTCCCTTGTGGTCCCCACCGTAGAAGTAACCTCTACTTTCAAGACACGTAGTCTTTGACTTTTTCAAAATTATACATAATATAAAATTATCGTAATCCCCCATGCATTATTAATATAATAATACCACTTTTTACTATAAATAGGAACTCTAAGAGACAGTTGGCCAAACTGGCCTGGTTCGACACGTGTCACCACCGTCTCCTTTTACCCACTGCCAACTCCGCCCCTGTCTCTTTGCCGGAATCTTGGATATTGGGCTCACTTTCTCTAACTTTGTTCTTGGTGGAAAAGTTATCTCTCTTAGAAGATGCTTTCAAGTTCTCAAAAAGAATTGCTAATATATATATTTTCGTCCTTATTTAGCCAAAAAAGGAAAAAAAAAAAAAAAAAAAAAAAAAAAA
>QLSR01000429.1:752875-772804 GCA_031780015.1 Citrullus colocynthis | reverse complement strand
ATATATATATTTTGGTCCTTATTTAGCCAAAAAAAGAAAAAAAAAAAAAAAAAAAAAAGAAAAAGCAGGAAGTTCATAACTTTTCAAAAGAAATTTGTATATCACGAGGTGATATGGCCGTACAGGTCAACGAACGATAAGTTCATAATTGTCAAACCCATTTGACGTAAATTGAGTTTGTGGTAGTTTTTGCTTTTGTTTCTATAATGAATAATTAGCTGTACATTTATACCACACATCATTTTGTTATTGTTGAAAATAACAATATTAATGTATGCTTTTGCATGAAAGTCCAAGTTCATGGAAAAAAATTAGAGAGAAAAAAAAGTCATTTTTTAAATATTACCTTTTCATTCCGTAATTACTGAAGTAGAATTAGAAGACCCATATTCATATTCAAAGAAAAGTACTTACCTGATCGTTGAATTAATTGATTAGTAATTAATACATTATGTATGGATGATTAATGTAAATATTGTGTGTATGTTATTTTTTTGAATTTACCATTCATGAAATATATTTTACCTCTTTTTTAGGATTGAATGTCGATTTAGACTTCAAAAACTCTGATATCATAACTCATATTTTTAAACTAAAATGAGAATTTCAACTTAAAGCGGAGCAAAAATATTGTCTCTTTTGTGAAGTAAAATATTGTCCGTGCAGAAAAGCCATTAAATTACAAGAGAAAAAATAAAACAGAAAAAGAAAAATAAATTTCACAGATTTATTTGATTTTTTTACATTACACATTAGACATTACATTAGATGAAAGGTTCATCAAAGATATCAGGGATTTCAAAATTCAAAATCTGGCTGCAATAACTTTCTCTCTCATCTTCAGTTGGACTGGTGAAATATGTGGAGTTGGAATTCATCTGTGTAGGGCTTGAAGAACATGGAGAAGATAAAACCGAACCCAAACTAAAGTTATTACCGTTACCGTTAACCTTATGTGAACTAAACGGGGCAGTTCCATACGAATTGTCCATTACTGCGGCGGCTTCTTGTTGCTGATCAAACCCACAATACTCAAATCCCACCGCCAAATCAAAGTTACAATCTTGGCTTAAATTTGATGGCAAAATGGAACCATTTTGCCACTCATCATTTAATTCACTTGTAATTGGTTCCACCGCTTGTGAAGGGAATTGAACAGTTTCTTGCATAGGAACTTGCATTTGTGGCTGAGGATGAGAAAATTGAATTGTACTATGTGTAGAATTTGGAGGAGAAAAGCTTGGAATTTTACGTTCAGAAGACATTAATGAAGCAGCCAATTTAAGAAGCTCGGGATTGACTAATGGCTGAACTCCAAGCAAGCTTGAAAGGTTCATTTGTGAAGAGTTGTAGAGAGTTGAGCGTAAAATGGAGGACAAATCTAGAAGATCAAGACGTGGACTATGTGTCACTGGATCAATTCCCATTCTTAAAAGCCTCTTCCTTATATGCGTGTTCCAATAGTTTTTTATTTCGTTATCCGTCCTTCCCGGTAATCGAGTGGCAATTGCAGACCACCTAGTCAAAACACAGATCCCATTTCAAAAACAATCACTAAAAAAAATATAAAAATAAAATAAAAAAATAAAAAAAAGCTGAGGTTTTAGTAGACTTACTTGTTGCCCAGAACACTATGGAGTTGGATGATGGTTTCTTCCTCCTCGAATGAGAATCTCCCTCGTTTGATATCGGGTCTAAGATAATTGGTCCATCTTAAACGACAGCTCTTCCCACATCTTTGGAGCCCTAAAAATTTCCAAATATAGAAAATTTCCAATATTAGAACAAGAAAAAGATTTGATTTTTAACAAGAGTATATAAAGCATAATACAAAACTATATATGAATTGTAAGTAGGTACTAAGTTATACCTGCATTCTTAGGAAGAGTCCTCCAGTTTCCATGTCCATTTTTCTGAATATAATCAATCAATTTCTGATCTTCCTCAGGTGTCCATGGGCCTTTCTTTAGCCCATTTTTATCACAACAAGGTGTTCTTCCCATACTGAATATTAAAAAATCTGTCCTTTCTCAGGTTATGTACCTAAAAGATTTGGCTAAAAATTTTGAATTTTAAGGAGAGAGAGAGACAGAAAGAAAAAGAAGACATTGGGTCCTATTGGAGGAGAGGTGTATTTATAGACAAATCAAAGAAGAGGTTAATTAATGAAGAAGTTAAAACAAAATTAAGGCTAAATTTGATGGATTTGGTGGCCGCCCTTTGTTAATCAAAATGAATACGTGTCCTTTCTTTTTGAAGAATAACACACAATACACAACTACAAAGCCACTATGAATCTCTCCTTTACAGCGTTGCTGATTGTGATTATTACTCTCACTACCCTCCCACGTGTCTATCAGTTTCATTTTTTTGCACTTTACATCCTTATAAATTTCTCAATTAACACTTCCATTTACACTACATACAATCTTTTTTTTCTTTTTTTTGTGGTATGTGGAAACTCAAATTTGCATGGCTTAGATTGCAAGTACTCTCAAGTAATAATTATTAGTATAAAGAATTCATTTAATTTGTTTCATATAATTGGAGGCCCATCATATAATAAATACAAATTTTACCATACCTACTCTCCCTCTCTTTCTTATATTTGAAAATAATAAAGAAGGACATATTTGCTTTATTTCGGTAATTATTTGGTAGATAGTCGTTGTGTCGTTTGATTTTAGGTTAAATTATAAAAATAATTTTTAAAATATAGTAGTAGTTATAATTATACTATTAAACTCTCGATTTGAAAAGTTGAGTAAGAATTGAAAATATTTGCCTCCCTTGCTGTTAATTTACAATAAATAATATAAAGGCCATTGACTTGTGTTCTTGAGATAAATTTGTCGATCATATTTTAACGGGAAAGAAAAGAAGTCCCGTTTTCGTGGATTACCAACAGCTGTAGCCAACAAAAAGAAGCCACGTAACCCCTGCTTTTTCAACACCCTGTGACTGTAGCCTTCTCTCACTCAATGCTCACACGCCTACCATTAATTGGTTCGTTTGACTAAGATATTTTATTTTATATATATATATTTTTTGTGAATTCATCCTTTTCCCCTCACCCACAAATTCCGGACCTCATATTTCCCCTATTCTTCACATATATGATATACTTCAAATATAGAGAATTTAAGAAAATGTGAATGTTTTTTTTTAAAAAAAAATATAAAATTAAAAATTAAAAAAATAGTAATAGACACTAATAGATGATTGTCATCTATCACTAATAGATGTTGATAAATATTGATAGATGTTAACATTTTATTATATTTGTAAATATTTTCAACAATTTTGTCATTTAAAATACTTAGCTAATAAAATATTGATTTATCTTTTATATCATTGTTAAATCTACTCAAATAAAGAGAAGTGGATGGAAATTTAGTACCATAATACTACCCTATTTTTTGAATTGGTCATTTTTCTCACAATACAATAAATGAATGAAAGAGTTGTGTGTTTTGCCGAAATTTAGGAACATTTATTATTCCAAGCAATCAATATTTAGGTTTCTTTCTTCATTAATTTCTTGATAAGCATTTTAGAAACTTCCGGTTTTATTATCCTTTTTTTTTTTTTGTTTATTTATTTATTTTTTTTTTTTTTTGGGGGGGGGGGGGGTGGGGATTTTTTTTTTTTTTTTTTTTTTTTTTCTTTTTTACCCTTTTCTTTTTAATTTTTTTTTATTTTTTTTTTAAATCTCTTTTTTTTTTTTTTTTTTTTTTTTTTTTTGGGGGGGGGGGGGGTGGGGATTTTTTTTTTTTTTTTTTTTTTTTTTCTTTTTTACCCTTTTCTTTTTAATTTTTTTTTATTTTTTTTTTAAATCTCTTTTTTTTTTTTTTTTTTTTTTTTTTTTTGGGGGGGGGGGGGGGTTGGGAATGGTACTTCTCTGTTTATATCATAAAAGGAAAATAAGAATTTTTTTTTTTTTTTTTTTGAGTTCACAAAATAACAATATTATTATCGTGCATGATTTCTAATAATTGATTTTTCTATGAAATATGAAATTCTAAAAAAAATTAATAAAACAACAATACTCTTTCCAATTTTCACCATCATCAAATAATGAAACGCTATGGGAGTGGAGATAATTACGAAATAAATTCCATACCTTTGTTTGTCTTTATCTATCCTAATATCGTCACATAAAGGATAGCTCTTGAAGAAACCAACTAAGAAGATATCTTAATTCTTAACAGGAAAGTGAGCAATTTTCAAGATGGTTTAATAGAAAAGCTATTTTAGAATTAATTAGTTTAATTATAGGTTAGCCTACAATGTTCCACATGCAGGAAACATTCATTTTATTAATCAACCTATAATATACTTAATTAATAAATGAAGAAACCCTAATTCATTCAAGTTTTCTCTAATCAAAAAGAAAGATTGCTTTACTTAAAAAACCAACTATATGTGTCATTTGAATTATTATATGCTTAGGTTTATGACTGAATTACCAAAAAGAGCAGCCTACGTGTCAAGATTGATTACCCACAATCAATTTAAAATTCAATAGATGCCATTTGAAAGATTTCCTACTTTCTAATTTGAGTAGCAGTTCAAATTTTCTCACCAAACATATTATAAAATAGATATTTTTTATTATAAAGTGCTGACTTAGCTATATTTTAGCTGAAGGTTACATATTTTAATGCTGCAATAAGATATGAGATCCATTGGTTGTGTGGTGAGAGTTTAAGATTGCTATTTAAAATGATGTTACTTTCTTATTTTTTGTATTAAAAAACAATAAGTTGCATCACAACATTTGATCAGCATGCATATCCTTCTTGTGGCTACTAGAATATGTCTCCTTTTAAATAAGGTTAGCCTGTACTACTTGAGGTGTAAAATTATAAATAAGTTTTTTTGCATATAAAATAAGTCAAATTTGCCATATTTTAAATTTTATAGCAATATAATAATTGATATTGATGCATTATTTCACTTAAATGAATGGGTTTTTTAAACGTTTGATTATACTGTCTAGTTGTAATATAAGTTGTCTCAATTATTCATATTTTTTTTTCCAATCAGTAGGTTCTACTTAGAAGTGTTCTAAGGTTAGAGAAGAAAATAAGGTTCTATATTATGAGTTTTCTCCATAGCTGTTAATTGGTTTATAATAAAATTTGTTTGAGGGTACTGAGATTTGAGAGGTTGTCTTAATTGAGTGTGGTCCATTACTATTATTCTAATAGCAGTGTAGTCGAAAGTCAAAATGAATATAATTCAACTGACATAAATGTATATTCAACGGAGCTTACGATGTTTATATGAACTCTTACATTAATCCATAGAATTATTAACATTCATATTAGAGATTTCATTTGAAAAAAAAAAAGTAAGAAAGTACAAAAGTCGCATAATTTATTTTTTTTTTTGGTTTTATTTAATTTGTTACATGCATTAATTAAATCATCCACTATCAATAATAGGTAGACAGAGAGTTGATCATTGTAGAGGGCATCTCATATTTTTTCTATTTTTTATTTCTTTAAGTATCATCTTGTGCCTTTATTTATTGAGAGAGAAGTAAAGCGGTGGCTCATTAACTTTAGGCTACATTATTTGCTACTAACAAAATAAAAATTAAAAAAAGGTTTGGTTACATTGGGTTATTGCTAGGGTTTAGATTTTTTCTCAGGGGTGGATAAGGATTCAAAGGACAAAACTCTTCATCGTTAACATATATTGTATGTCTTCTGAGTTATATTTGCTATTGCTAGCTAAGTGAAAGTTGAAACACATTAGAGAATGAATAAATTAAAAAAAAAATTTTGAGTAGTTCTAGTTCCCATAGTCTTAGTTCATATTTGGAAGTGATTTTAAAATCGTAAAATCACTTTTGTCATTTCTAAAACCACTTGAAAACACATTTTTCATTATTCAAAACTAATTTAGTTTTCAATTTTACACTTTTATACGATTTTTATATTATCAAAATTAGTTTCGAAAGATTAAAAACATGTTTCACGGTGGTTTTAAAAATGACAAAAGAAATTTTAACCATTTTAAAATCGCTCCTAAACGTACTTAAGTTTATGTTAACATGTTGATATTTTCAATGACATATCTACATTTCTTTGGGTTTGAAATTAAAATAAAAAGTGAATCAATATTTCAATTATACCAAAAAAAAAAAAAAAAAGCAAATCAATGAAACATAAAAATTAAGCAACAAAATGATACAAAAGTGAATATAATATAAATAATAAATATTTTAATCGGTTTAAAAAGAATAAAAATATTTACTTATTAATTAAAATATATCTATTTTCAACTTTTGTTATAATGTTTTTAGAAATGTGAAAACAAATCAACATCTTATCAATAATTTCATCAGCACTTATGTAAAATCGAGAGTTCAAAATTTATGACGACATCACCATTTTAAATACATTTGGTAAGATAACAAGAAAATGTCGGAGATTAGTGTGGGAGAAAATATAGATGATAAAGGAAAATTTGCACATAAAAATTTGCCAAATTCACACCATCTCAAAATGATGATTCTTTTAGCAAAAATTGTCACACACCACTTGTAAATAAAAGTGCCATTTTTTTATTTTAAAAAAGGTAGGACTTCTGAAGAACAAGAATTATTTATAATTTTATAACTTTAAATACATTTATTGATTTATTTTAAATACATTTAAGACCTACACCAAATTGAAATTCCTATTATTTTAGAACCCCTAACAAATGCATGTAACAATGAAGGTCCAACATATGTGGCCCATAGGGAAGTGGTTTGGTCCAATTCTGGCCCGTTTATTGGTCCTCATCCTTCCGTATCTCCTCAACCACCACTTCACTTTTTTATTTATTTTATTATTATTATTTTTTTTCTTTTTTGGAAATGGGTGTATGGAGCAAAATTCCAGGTTTATTTAGGAGATTTGACAAATTTCAAATTCAATCAGAAATTTTGCATAAACAACGGGCTCTGCACATGCCCAATTTTATCTAAATTCCTAATTTCCCCTTGTATGAAGCTATGAGATTTAACTGATCTATATTTACATATATAGTATAATTGTAATGTGAAGTTACAAGTTTTTTACCATCATTTTTCGTGATTACTGATTATAACATAATATGGCATCTTTTTGATGTTTCTCAAAAAATATCAGTATGTTCTTGTAATTAACTAATATGCATTTTACACATACAGTGTAATATGAAGTTATGAAGTTATGAGATTTAGATAATCTACATTTACACATATAGTGTAATTGTAATGTAAAGTTATAACTTTTTAAAAAATAGTTATTTTCCGTCTATTCAAATTCAATTCAAGTTTAATTATGAATTTTGTCTTTGTTACTTATTTTGGGAATAAGTTGTGAGTTGGATGGAATCAAATTTTGGCTTAGTTTGACTTTTCGGATGGATGTTTGACATATAATAAATTAAATTTACAGTAGGTTAAATTAAAATATTTTAGTTTTCAAATTTTTGGATTAGAGATTTTTAATGTAAGTCTTGAGTTCATAATTTAGGAAGTTTAATATATTTCTTTTAATTTTAGATTTTTAGAGTCAAAATTGAGTTTATTGGAGAAAATAATTATGTGGGAAAATCGCAAAAACCACTCCTAAAATATGTTGGTAGTTGCAATTATACTCTCAAACTTTTAATTGCAAAAATTGGATCCCTAAACTTTTACAAATATTAAAATTAGAGACCCTCAAACTTATAATAATTATAGAAACTATACCCAGAAATGATAAAAATTGAACCCTCAAAACTATACAAATGTTACAATTTATATAATATGTAGTTTGAAGGTCCAATTTAATCCAATTTTCAACACTTGTGTAATTTTGAGGGCTCAATTTTAAAATTGAAAGTTCAAGGTAATTGCAACTATCACTATATTTTAGGGGTGATTTTTACAATTTTTTCTAATTATTTTATAAAAGATATGGAGAAGATATTAGATATTTGGAATTTAAGAGAAAAGATATTGATTAAGGGTTCTTTTCAAATAAAGCAAAATGAGCCAGTTTACTTATAAATATAGCAAAATATCACTTTCTAGCAATGATATTTTAATATTTCTAGCAGTTTTGTCATTTAAACAAAAAAAAAAAAAAAAAAAAAAAAAAAAAAAAAAACCTAAGCTTTTAGGTACCATCACGTGAAAGACAATCGACAGCACTCTATACTTCAAGATTTAGCCATGCCCTTTGATCACCTGCAGTCACCGCAAGCCACTGACCGCCTCATCCCATCGTCTGTGTCAAGACTGCCGATAAGTGGCATGGACAATCCCTTCTCTCTCATTCAGTACTCTCTCCTTATATGTTAATAAACATATTGTTATATGTGCATCTTACAACTCTGTGGGGCTGTCTTTTTTTTATACTTTCTATTCATCAATACATTTAATCTTCTTATTTAATTCCAATATTTTAAATTCAATTTGTCTAAAAGTCTCATTTAGTTATTTTTATTGCAAAATTATACTCGTCACAGGCATTAGATTACTAGAATTATAAATTTAGAGATAATTATCATTACTCAATGCATCATGATCAAGTAACGTTTAATACACAACTTAGGATATTATTAATATTAGTTGTGATATAAATGAAAAGGATTGATTAGGACCAGAATTCTTCATACTGCTCAACTCAGCATACTCCCTTTCCTCACATCTTCCAATGAATTAGTTGATTAATATCTATTTAGTGACCATCTCATTGCACTAATCTTGTTTATTCTTTCAATTTTAAACTTTATTCAATGCACAAATGTGCCCCCCTTATGGATCAACATTATGACAATGACGACCCAAAGAGAAGACAAAAAAGGCGTAAAGAATAATGAATTATTTGGATCTGATATCGCAATCCAATCTGATGATTCTGATTTTTTTTCTTCCCTTTTTTGGAGCTTAATGATGGTATATGTTGAGATTTTACATAAAAAAAATTTTAAAAAAATTAAAGTAGATCACAATGTTGTCTAATGTAGCATCAAAATTAATAAGCTCAAACTAATATTTGATCCAATTAAAAAAAAATGTTAATTCTCTAAAAAAAATGTAAAGCAAATTATTGAATTTTGAGCTTTATATATATCTGGCTACCGAATTCTAAAAGTTTGCAATATCTTTTTAAATTTAAGATGATGATTATAATATTGATGTAAATTTAAAGTGCAATTAGATAAAAATTAAAAGGGTAGTTTTAAATCATACAACTTGACAAGGTCAAAATTGTTTTTTTTTTTTTTTTTGTGTGTGTGTGTGTGTAATTTTAATAATGTCTAATGTAATGAATAAACTAAATGGGTTTAATATAAGATTACGAATTTATTGAATTAGAAAAATATATTACCATCCGGGGAAAACGGAATTCCAGACTACGGTGGCAATGACAAAACAAAGGCATCCAAAATGAATGACGTGGCGAGTCAGTTGTCCTTATCCATAAAGCATTTGAAGAAGCAACACGTGTCCAGTATTACACTGGACATGGGCCCACCTCTTTGCCCCTAGTTTTCATCGAAAAATCCGCCGATTAAAACAAATCAATCCCACGCCTCAACGCCGGTTGTTTCTTCCCTTCAGCACTCCTCTTAAAGCTGCTATAGCTCAAGCAAGCTCTACTTCCTACTTCGTACTACTGTTAAATCAAACCAAAATCTGTTGCGTATGAGCCGTAGATTTTACAAGGGCGAGATCAACGGGATGAAAGATCCAACCGTGAAGCGTGAGCTGATGTCGAAGGGGCTGAGAGATCATCAATATTCGGGATCATCTTCGAATCAGGCGGCGGCAGTGGCGGCCAAGGCGGAGCAACTTAAACGGGCGGAGGAGTCTCTCAGAACGGTTATGTATTTGAGCTGTTGGGGCCCTAACTAAACGTCGTCGTTTTTATTTCGACACAGTCAAGCATATCTCTCAACGTCAAAGCTACGGTTTTCTCAGATTAGATTAGTGACTCTCTGAAATGTGAATAATCATTAATCCACCTACTGCATTTGCAACAAAACGGTAGAGCGACGTCGTTTTGAATGTATAAATGTAAATATGCGCTAGATGTTTTGTTTCCCCAGTTTCCTGCCTTTGGGAGCTCTGTTCCATCAATAAAACTTCTCTTGTATAGTTGCTGTCATATGTCAAATATATGAATGTTTTTATTTTCTCGAACAGATTTAGGTATGTTCATTTTTGGTTGACCTGATCGCAATTACTTTGTTAAAACTCTCTTAAGAAAATTTTAATTCCAAATTTTGATTGTTTTAATTAATCATTTACAAATAAAAAGGCTTTAACATCCGTTGGGCGTTTGTTGTACACGTTATGGGTTAATTTAGACCAAAGGGACAAAGAACGTAAAAGAAACAACGGAAGAAGCTTTGGGCTAGAAGTTAAGGTCTGGGAGAGAGAGAAGTGGCATGGGCTGAAGCACATGTCACAAGGCTCGACATTAAATGGCCCAAGCTGAGGCTAACGTAGAAATATGGCCACAAAGCGTGCCACGCAGGAGGTCCAGCCCAAGGAAAAGCTTTAGGTCAAACATCACTAAACCTTGTAAGAAACATAAAATTTCTCTACTTCCTATGTTGTTTCTCCTGCTTAGTCTATGTGGCAAGTACCAATGTTTATAAAGGAAAAAATTCTCGGGTCCTTTTCTTTTTGGTGGTTCTTTAATTTGGTCCTAAAATTCAAGTTTGTGCCAGCCCATCTTGAATTTCGTGTCACTAATAAATTGTATTTGATAAATTCTTAAAATTGCAAAAATCAATTTTTATGTCTAACTAAACAAATGGGTGTATCCAAATTTTTAGTAATTATCTTAGAGAAGATGACCTGGAATTAACTTTTAAAAAATTATTTTAATTTATAAAATTTAAAATAAGGACTACCTTTTTCAGTTTGTTTCTCTTTCCTTCTCCGTCTGCTTCTTCCTCTTCAATTCTGGTTGATGATGTCAAACTTTTTTTTTTTTTTTTTTTTTTCTTTTCTTTTTTTTTTCTTTTTTTTTTTTTTTTTTTCCCCTTTTTTTTTTTTTTTTTTTCCCCTTTTTTTTTTTTTTTTTTTCCCCTTTTTTTTTTTTTTTTTTTCCCCTTTTTTTTTTTTTTTTTTTCCCCTTTTTTTTTTTTTTTTTTTCCCCTTTTTTTTTTTTTTTTTTTCCCCTTTTTTTTTTTTTTTTTTTCCTTCCTGTGCTTAAAACAACACACTCGAATTAGGAAGATCTCGTTCCAATGAGGAGAACCTGCTACAACCATATTAAAAAGACTAAGGTTGAGATTCTATTAATACATATAGTACAGTCATGACATATAAGTGCCACTTGTCAGATAAAGTTGAGTGTCAAAGAAGTGTCATGATGTGACTAAAGAAGATAATAAATCTTCTATTAGATTAAAATAAGAGTGGTCATGAAAGTCTCACATCAAGATTAGAAATGATAGTATCGTTGATGTTGTAAGTGACATGTTTAGTGGAGACTAAATGGTGCCTTGACCACAACTTTGAAAGTGCAGGATGCATCGAGTAATTTCAACGAGTAACTTTAAAGTTAGATGCATGTTGATGTGATATGTGTAACCATGTCAAATTTCATAATAGAAGATTGTAGCGCTCTTACAACGACCGACATAAAAATAGTTCAAAATGTATTCTAGGAGAAAACCATGGTGTAAGCGCTCCACTAACATTAGGCCTCAATGACCTAAGTTAGCTACCCTCGTGGCACACAAGTGAGCATTGCAAAACAAGTGTTCTTAGTTGTTTTCTGTTGAGAATGTGAACTCATGGACAGTGTCAACATTGAACCCCATCCTATCGGTAAAAAATTTCGGTACAGCCCTGAGCTAGGGCTTGGTATGTAGAAATGACTTGGCATGAATTGTCAAACTATATAGTACAAGAAAAATGGTTTCCGCCGATGCCATACATTTTCCGACGTCACAAAAAAAGTCGAAAAAGGGTTCTAATGTCTATACCTATTATGGCGTCGACATAGCTTAGAAACCATGACACCACATTTAGGTGGTGTTGAGATAGTTAGCATATTCCAATGTCAAAAACGTGGCGTTGGGTTAGGTGCACGTAATGTTAATTAATGTTATATAACTAAATTATCTTTAAACTAAGAAATAAGAGGGAAAAAAGCTAAAATTAAAAAAATATATATAAAGAATGAAAAATGAACTAGTTATCAAATAAGTTTATGATTGTATTTGTTTTTTTTAAAAAAAAAAATTAAAAAAAATTAACAAATATATTTTTATTTCAAATTATTAAAAAATAAGAAACGAGATTTAGATTTTCATGAAGATGAAAACAAAACATGCTCAGATCCATGGATGTGCAATCTCAATTCTTCCTAGTATTCTACTTGTTAGTTTTGTTTGTCTTTTTCAAAATTTTGTCGGCCTTCTTCTAGTATGTTGTCTAAAAAGATAATAATAAATAATTAAAGTTAGAATTAAGTTTGAAGAACTAAATTTGGGATTTAGTGTGAGAAATAAAAAATAAAACCAAAATACCCGGGTAGTAAAATTCCATAATATAGCAAAAAAAAAAAAAAAAAAAAAAAAAACAAGACTTTTACATGTATACACAATTAAACAACTCACAGAGGCAGAATTATTTGTAAAAAGAAAATTGTCCTAATTAATATACATAACATACGGATATTTCTTGTTCTTATATAGTTCCTTGTGTCACATTCGATCTATATAATATTACATAACTAGAAGAAGAAGGGAAAATGTAAAAAAGGGTAAAATCAACAGCATCCCCTAAGAGAGTTCTTGTGCTTAATTATACATATCTATATGAATAATTGTAGTCTAAAAAAAGGCTAAAAAAATTAAGAAGGGCTACACTTTCTATATATATAGAGGGGCAAAATTGCTAGCCTAAGAATCTAAACTAAACCATTTCAAAACACTATTCTTTTTCTCCTTTCCTAATGCAAAGGTTCACGGTTGTTGATTGGTGGNAAAAAAAAAAAAAAAAAAAAAAAAAAAAAAAAGAAAGAAAAAAAGAAAATCAGCCAATGGTAATAGATACAAAACCAGGGATTTTAAAGAATGGTATATTATTAATTCTTCGATAATCCCAAAACCAGTCTTCCTATCCTTAAACTGAACTCATTTGTGTTTATATAGGTCAGAAAGCAAAGGAAGCTGGAAAAGAAACAGAATTCCCCTTATCCATAGTATAACAAGTTGAAGCTGGGAGAGATGAGTTGAGAATAGAGGGAAAAATGAGCTATTTGAGGCGAGCTTGGATGGGTGCGGCGAGTGTGAGTGTGCTTGAAACTGCCCACGCCAATGATCAATTCTCCAAATGGAATTCTTCAGAGACTGTTTTTCAGTCGAAGCTGCGGCGGTTTCAGAATGAGGAGACGGCGGCGGAAGTTGGCGGTGATGGAAAAGAAGATAGGGGAAAGGAGATGAAGACTGAAGATTCTCTTCATAAAGTCATGTACTTGAATTGTTGGACACAAAGCTGAATGAAAACCCCCTTCACTTCATCGGCCCTACCTCCTAATTCAACAAACAATATTCTCCCAATTTTTGTTGGGTTTTTTGTTGTTTTCTTTTTAATACGGAAATATACATGGGTGCCACCCATCTCATGGATTGGATAATCCACACACCTTTTTTTTTTTTTCTCTTCTTCTTCTTCTTCTTCTTCTTCTTCTTCTTTGTATCATATTTGCTCTCTTCTGACATTTTAGTGTTCTACGTTGTATAATACAAATTACAAATGAAAAGTTATTTCAAGAAATTTATTTGAGTAATAGTTTTGAGCTGAAATTGTTAAAAGAATTGAGTTAAAGAAAAAAAAAAAAAAAAATTAGAGTAGATGAACTAAAACCATCATTTTGAAAGTATATGGTCGGAGTTGGTCCACCCAAGACTTAAAGTACAGTGGACCAAGCTCAAAAGAGAGTAAAGTTGGCATATATATGTGTGTCAAACTCTTGGTTTTAGGTCAACTAGTTGAATTTATCAAATTTCGTTAAAAGAAAAATGATCGAGTCAAGCTTACCACTGACATTTAAGGACCACACTCACACATATCTTCAAGTCCAAGCAAGTGTTGGAAGAAGGTCAAGAAAAATACTTAAGTACATCACAAACTACAGCTAGTTTGATACATCCACCCACTATTCAATAATGATAATTTATTACGTGATGAATTCTTTCATACTTCTTTTTAACTTTGTAAAGGTTCTGTAGGGTAACGTTGTTTGATGAGTAGTTCCCGAAGGAAAATTATGTATAATAGGAGGTTGAAACCAACCAAAGCATAGTCAATGAAGGCCCATATAAAGATGCAGCCCAATCACTTTGCTGAATTGGGCCACCCCACACGTTCATGGGCCGGTTGGTTATGGGCCAGTGGGGACCCGGGGCAAGCGAAAAGTGAATAGGGGAGATGGGGAGAGGCGAAATGTAGGGAGAAATGGAATCCACATGATATGAATATGATGAAGCATCAATAACTTAGTTTAAAAAAAGAATACCAAAATCTACCGCCCCATTTTAAATTATAAATTTAAAGCTCTTAACAACAAACACAAAACTCATGCCATTCTCATTCCCTATTCCTTCATTCATACCAACTTCGTGATTCCCCATTCCCCCCCCCCCCCCACTTTTTTTTTAATCACCTTTTACCAAATTTCATAATTTCTCCTCCCATTCTCACTCTCTTCTCCACCTCTATTATCTCTCTATGCATTAAATCTATATTCAAATCCCTTCTAAGTTCTTTTTCCCTTTAAATATGCAATTGTGATTATTATTAATAATATAATTAATACTATTTTAAATTTAATATTGAACTAATTAGTAAAGAGTGGATGGAAATTAGAATTTTTATGTCTTGTTTTCATAGTATTCTGACTATCCTTATTGATTAGTTTCTAGTGGTAAGTTTGATGTGCACAATTTTATTCTTCTGACAGAGATTGATAGTTGTTTAATATAATTCTGGTTCTGCTTCAAAAAATAATAATAACTAAACAACTTTAAACTCTAACCACTACTTTCACTTATGTATTTGTTTTGTTTTAAATTTTTTACCAATGTTTTTAAAAAAATAAGTTAAGATTTGAGAACTAAACAACATGTAGTATTAAAAAACTTGCTTTGTTAATTGATTTTGGTTAAGAATTGTAAGTGATTTTTTTTTTTTTTTAAAGAAATTTGAAAATCTATGGTGGCATAAATTTAAAGAAAAAAAAACAAAAACAAAAAGAAAACTAAAAGCAAAAATGGTATTGAGGAATACAACAAAGGTCTACATTGCTTAAATAGAAGAAAGATAATGAGTATATAGTTAGAACAATTATCTTTGTTGATGTAAAATATTTTTGGATGAATACAAAATTATAATTAGAAGAGCTTAGACGCAAAGTGAATAATATGATTGTATTATAAAAAATATGTGGAGGGTCTTATTTCTAATCGAATTCAATTACGCTAAAATTGACACCACATTATTTTAACAATAATTTCTTATATAGCATAATTACAATGATGTGGTTTGAAGTCTTGTATGCCTTTTGTTTTAGGCGTAGTAGTGGGGCTTACAAAGCAAGCAATGGCTCTTGTGCATAATGGGATTTTACAAACCCACTAACTCATCCAATCAATAGGATATACAATACCATAAAATTACATCCATTTCCTTTATCCTTCCAATCAAAACCCATTCACGTTCATCTCAACTATTTCTTCATATATAAAATCAAGTCTCATCATTTCAATTAATTACACAATCTAAATGTCATTGACAAATTCATATTGATATGTGAAGTTCATAGTATCCATCTTCGCTAAGAAAAAATATATATATATATATATATATATATATTCCAATCTCAAAGTGTTCCCAATAACTATTATAAGCATTTTACACATATCCTCCACCTTTCCCCATTTCAACTCCCTTTCCATTAGGTATATGCTTGTCATGCACAAACCTTTTCCAATACCAATGAGTCTTCCATACTTGATTCATCTCTTCAATGGGAATGCCTTTGGTCTCAGGCAAGAAGAAGAAGATGAATATCGACATGACTAGAACAAAGAAGGCAAAGAAAATAAACAATCCAAATTTCAAATGGCAAAGCATTGTCAAGAAGACTTGAGCAATGATGAATGTGAACAACATATTGACCGATACGTTTACACTTTGAGCAGCTGAACGAATCTCCAATGGAAAGATTTCACTTGGCACGAGCCAACCTAGTGGTCCCCATGACCAGGCAAAGCCTGCAACATATATGCAAATGAATAGCACCACCACAATAGCATACCATTTGGGCAATTCGCCTGGGTCCCCGTCAACTCCAAATTTTGCACCAATGGCCGCTGCCACAACCGCCTAAAAAGAAAACACACATCGTTTAGTTTTTAAGCTATTCAACTGAGACTGACAGTCTATTATGGTGACTTCTTCAAATAATTTCTTGTTTTTTAGTGATTGGATTGAACGAGTTATTGTACCTGACATATCAACATTTGAATTCCGCCTTCCAAGAAAAGAAACCTCCTTCCCCATTTGTCGACGCCGTAAATCGAAACAATGGTAGCAACAACATTAACAATACCGGTGATCACGGCGGACATGAGGGCAGCATCACTTCCAAACCCAATGGTGTCAAATAGGACAGGAGCATAAAACATGATGACATTGATACCAGTGAGTTGTTGGAAGAAAGGAATCAAAATAGCCATAATGAGATGGGGTCTATATTTCTTCTGCAAGAGATTAGTCCATGGATTCTCCACTTGCTTTGATGCATCACTTGCTGCAATGAGATCATTGAATTCTTCATCAATGTCATCAACTCCACGAATTCTTTTGAGTTGATGTCGAGCCTCATCGTGACGTCCTCGCTCGATCATCGAGTTTGGAGTATCGGGGAGGACCAACGATCCAACCGTGATGATAAGAGCAGGAACCACAGCACCACCCAAACTCAAACGCCATCCCCAACCACCTTTGATCTTTGCAAAGAAATAGTTTAACACATTGGCTATTAGAATCCCAACTGTGATTGACAATTGAAAACCAATGTTGAGGGCTCCTCTGTATTTGTATGGAGCCATTTCTGACAGGTACAATGGCACTGACTGTTTAAAGAAAACACAACAAAACCAACCAATCAAAACCCAAAGCTTCGTACAATTCAAATGAAAAAAAAAAGTCAAGGTTTTGAGCATAAAATTGTTGACCATGAATTATGATTCTTTTTCAGAAATCCACGCTTAAAAAAATAATTTAATTCATTAGGGGTTTAGAAAAAAAAACAGGACATGTGACGCTGTGAGTGTAATATTCAAGTAAAATGGGGCCACTTGCAAATTGCAATTTCATGGGTCAAACTTTACTCTCATGCCAATGCAACAAAAGAGTAAACGGTGGAGAGAATTAGGCATATAGCTACACTAAGGTTTTAAATTTCCATAATTTTCATTTCAATATTAAAAAGAAATTACATGTAGACCCAATATTAATAATAAGAAATTTAAACACATTTTTTAAAAAAATAAATCTCAATTTTGATATTTTTTTGATTTGGACATTTGAACAATATATAATATATATTAAGGAAAAAAGAAATTCAAGTTGTGTTTGTCCAATACTTCATGTGTGATTGTTTTAATAAGGAAACGAAAATCATGGGGTCCCACCATACTTTTCAACAACCAAACGGTGGTTATTGTTATTGCCTATTGGTGGGTTTTGTCGAAAATTAGAAACTCCTATTCACCAAATCTCTAAAGCCTAAGAATGCAACATCAATCACAATATAATATTTCACTCTTTTTTTATTCTTGATGGATTTATGATGTAATCTCTATATTTTTACTTTATTATATTACAAAAAGAAAAAAGAAAAAAGAAAAAAGAAAAAAAAAACAATTCAAAGCTTTGTGCTTTAAACTTTTTCAATTTTTCTCTTTTTATCCCTACAAGTTACAACCACTCTATAAAATATCACACAATATTACTATATTTTCATATGTTGATAGATTTGTCATTGATATAGGTAGTCAATTAATATTTCTACTATTATTATAAAAAGAAATATAAAACATACAAAATAACCAATAAAATATTTTTAGGAGAAATATAATACAAATAGAAAAAATGTAGGTATTTGCCCTAGCTGCAGTTATCGTTATGCATCCCAAATAGTTGTTTAATAAAAAAAAATTGTCATATAAATTTTTTTTTTAAATGATGAGATTTATTATTATTATTATTATTATTTGTGTAAAATAAAGGAAAGCATAAGATTAGGTACAACCTAATTGCTCGGACAAATAATAAATTACTAATTTCCATGGAATGTATATTATAAATCAAAATAATTTTTTTTTTATTTTTTATAATTTTAAATTTCTATGATATTTTCATTCACATTTTTATAAAACTAAGAATATTTTGTTGTCAACATCAACATTTTAAGCCTACTTATAATTTAGAGATGATTGAAGATTGATAATTAAGGACTTCAAATAGAAGATAAGTTATGTAAAAAAAAAAAAAACTTAGTATAAAAGACTAAAACTTACTTTAAATCCCAAAGAGAAAAAAAGAAAAAAATAATAATAAAAAAGTAAAACTTACCACCCTTTAATTAGTTAAAGACATTTTATGCTACACAAAAGATCAGATCTTTGTATTATTACTCACGGTTGAACTTCGTAAAAAAATAAAAAATAGAAAAAAAGAATCATATCAATTTTAGAACAGATCTAGAGAAGACAGATAGGAATTAGAAATCCAAAATGACGAAATTGTCCAAAAACTTCCAAAGAGACATAAGGAAAAAAAAAAAAAAGAAACCTGATTGGCAAAGCCGATGCCAAAACCGAGCAAAATCCGACCAAGAATAAGCATCCAAACGGCTTTAGCAGCGCCATTGATGATAGCTCCCGCACAAAACAACACGCCACCAAACAACATAGACCATTTCCGCCCAAATTTACGCGTCACCGTCGACGCCACCAACGACGACAACAGCGCCGCCAAGTAAAGTGACGACGTGAACAGCGTCAACGTCTCACTATCGTACTGACAGTATTGATTGCTCGTTTCGTTCTTATGCTTCTTCCTAAACACCGACGGGAAAAACTTCTTCAAGAACGAGTCCATCGAAGTTACCCCACCTACCCACATATAAACAAATTTCACCATCATCACAGCAAAAGAAATTAAAAAACACAGAGCAAAAAAAAAAAAAAAAAAATCGTAAAAATCCCAATTGAGTACCTGAAATTCCGATATCGTAACCGAAAATCAGCCCTCCCATGGCGGCGACGATACATGTTACGGTGACATAAAGAGTAAGGTTACCCGGATACGCCTTGTTACTGCCACCGGTGGCGATTCCCACGGCCGGCATTTTCGAACAGAGGAAAGAAATTCAAGGAAGGAAAGGGAAATTGACTATAAACTAGAAACAGAGAACATAAGGGCAGTGTGAAGGGAAGAGGAATTTGGAAAGAGAGAGTAATGGCGACAGAGTTGGAGTTAAGAAATTTTTATTTATAGAGAAGAGGGAGGTTTGAAAACGAAGGACAAGTTGGACAACTATGGCCAATTTTTTTTTTTTAAATAATAATTATTGATTAAGATGAAGAAATTAAAACAGTAATATATCAATTATCGTTAAACATTTTGTTTAAAAGACAAAAAAATCTTCGAACATGGACATGGGAGATAAAGACAGGCAGCAGCTGAATATCGTTTACATTGACTATATGTTAATTGTAATTATATAAAATAAGATTCACTTGCTTATAAAATGAAGAAATTTTTGCAAAGAGAGAGCGGAAGTTTTTCTACGCTACATGACTTTTCTTAAAGATATGTTAAAGCAAAAAAAAAAAAAAAAAAAAAAAAAAAAAAAA
>QLSR01000429.1:720192-751072 GCA_031780015.1 Citrullus colocynthis | reverse complement strand
AAAAAAAAAAAAAAAAAAAAAAAAAAAAAAAAAAAAAACACAACAAGACCACCCAACAAAATTAAACCTGTCCAACGGCTACCTTTTTTTGGGTGAAGTAGTACTTTGCTTCCTACTTCAGCAATCCTACTCATCTTAATCTATGACTAAAATCTTTTTTTTGCAAACTTATGAAAAAAAGAAAATAATTATTTAAAAAAAATTAAGAAAGAAAGAGGATAAACTAAGCTTGTAGCCCCCACTTTCGATACCCATCAAAAAGTTTGCTAACATGTGATATTATAATGTTTTGTTTAGTTCAACATGTCAGCTGAATTATATAACTACATTTTTTTTAGTTGAAGTTTCAAATCTCGCTCATGCATTTGTTTAATACTGATAGCACAAAAAATGTGTTATCTAGCCTCGCTTAATTCGAGATTGTTCCTAGATTTTACATGTTTATTTGGTTATTTTATAGCTATCAAATACTTATAAGGTAGAACTGGGCGTTAGAGCTAAAATGGAGCAAAATGGGCCAAAACAGAACTTAACTGCATCAATCGAGAAAGAGGAAAACAAAATGACCAGAATGCCCTGAAGCCACGGAGCAACGATGCTATTTCCCAAAAGCTAGGATTTTGGAGCAAGATCATGACGCCACGGTGTTGCCTTATAGTGTTGTGGTGCTTCGATCGTGATCACGTGCATATCTCTATGAGCACTGCAATGTTGTACCCTACTGCCGTGGTGCCATCACAATTTTATAAAAGAAGACCTTAGTCGCTTAGGTTAACTTACTACAAATTTCAGCGGTTTCTTCTCAGTTTTCTCCTTATTTTCTTCCTTTTTTAAGTCAGTTTTTGTATCCCGACGATATCTTGATGTCCAGCATGTTAACTATGGGCTAAAAGTACCATTTTCTATCTTAGACATAAAGTAGTTCCCTTTATTTTATAACTTGTGAGGTTTAGATCTATTGATAATAACTCAGATTGTTCTTTGAATTATCTTGTTATGATTGAATGAATATGATTATATTTCTGCTTGAGATTGTATAATCATTAGCTAGATTTTAGATTGTGATACATGACATATATAATCGTAATTTGATTAAAAGTAGCAAAAGGTTAGATTGGCTCGTAAGTTGAAATTCACCTCAACGAATATTGTTTAATCAACCTAGTGAGAATTATGATGAATATTGATTTAGGCGGTTCCTAGTTGATATTCACATTAGCATGTTTCTCGATCTTAATGTGGTTAGCCAATTAATTAGGATGAGTTTCATCTAGCTACAAGTTTTGAAAGGAAACCATGCATTACTACAACAAAATAGGATAAAGGAAATTTGAACCTCCCAAGCAAGATAGTTTATACTTATAAGTATAATCTATGCTTATTTTGATACTTACAAGTATTATATTTTAAAGAAAATAAGAAGAAAAAAAATGCACCAAATGTATGTATAAATAAAAAAAAAGGAATAAATATCAATTTAAACTTTGAACTCTAGTAAATGTATCAATTTTTGCCTTTATCAAATTTGGTTTAGATAAGTATCGTGTGAGACCTATAATGTTATCAATTAAACCTTTTAACTTTTATAAGCAAATCAATTTAGACTCAATTAAAATTTTCTTTGAAAATTGTCCATGAATCAATTCTAATTGTTCATTTTATTTATTCAACATTTGAAGAAATTTGCATACACTTAAGAATTAAATGCATAGACAATTTTAAATGTAAACTTAATTAGATTCTAAATTGAATCACCTATAATAATTTCAATTTAGAAGTTTAATTTGAAACATAAATTATATGTTTCACATAATATTTTTCAAATCAAAATTGAAGGAGAGAATATATTTGTAAAAGTGTAGAATTTAAATTAATTATTAATATATTAAAATTGATACAAATTTTAAAATTTAGAGATATAAATTGAAAATTAGTAGAAGAAAAATGGGTAATTATATAAACTAAAGGGTAGGTTGTGTTAGAAACTTAGAATTCAATGGGAGAAGAAGGGGGTGTCAGCAATGAAGTTGGTTTGGGAAGGTGGAGGGCCCCACGTAGGGTGGGGAAAAGGTAGCCAGTAATAAGCCAGGATATGGCATTAACGTTAGGGAGATTCGATTGGCCCCACGTAGTTTTAGTTTCGTTCCCACGTGCATTGACCAAATTCGTGCTGTCGCTTAATTTCCTCCCAGAGTTTCAAAAAATTTATAATGTCATGTTTTCTTTGTTGTCATTAATAGTGAATCTTACATTAATATTATTCACCTCACTTTATGCTTGAAAGCAAACTTATGTAGCACATAATAAATAGTATGGGTATAAAAATTTTTCCATACTCTTGTAAAATAGGAATTTTTTCAATTTTCCCATGGTAATGTACGAAGAAAGAAAAATTATCTTGTGAGACGTTTGATTCATAGGTTTGGAGTTAGAGGCTTGTAAATCAAATATTCTAGAGGATGTTTGGAGCTCCAACTTGGAGTGAATTGAGTGGATTATAATAGCTCACTTAGCATTTGAGGCGTGTGTTAAAAATAATGGGAGGGTAAAGGGTTATTTTGACATTGGTTTTGCTATAGTAAACTATTTACAACTCTGTGGTCAATCATCAACCAACTTCAACGATCACCTCTGATGACCAACTCTGACGAAAACCTCTAACGATGAACTTCGATGACTAACTCTGGCGATCACTCTTATGTTCAATTTCCGTAATGGCCACCTCTGGCGACTAGCTTCAATGACCAACTTCGATGATCATCTATGCAACCAACTTCGGCGATTAGTCGAGCAACCAACTCTAGTGAGGACCACATACCTCTGATGCCCTAATTAGTTGCGTTCCTCAGCCTTGGCTCGTGCTCCTTGTTCTCTGCCATGTCTCCTTGGCCTCAAGTTGGACTCCTTAGCACAATCTACACTACTGATTTCAATCCATCAATCTAGCTAGTTTTGTTGTGCACGGCTTCATGTTTCTTTTGATGTTTGACAAACTCAGACTGCCTTCTTCGGTCGTTGTAGAAATAAAGCTTATCTAACATACAACAAAATTTGTTACACACGACGTTATAGCATTTCCAAAAACATCAATGATAAACGCAAAAAACTAAAAAACCAGAACATAACATAAATTTTGTTAACCCAGTTCTGTGCAATACCGCCCATGTTTGGGGGAGTTGTGTGCTCGTAGAAAAATATTTTCACTAACATAAAATCAAGCAGTTACAATGATATATTTATTGGCAAATAAGCGGCAATTACGTTGACACTGGAATAGCCTGACTTAGAGAACGATCACTTAGGCTCTCCCTAAGCGTGAGACTCTCTCTCAATGAAACTTAGGCTTCCCTTCGATGTGAGATCCTCTCACCTTCAATGTATTTAGGCTCCCCCTAATTAAGTGTAAGAATGAATGATCACTCAGGCTCCCCTAAAGTATGTAACTCCCTCTCACCTAGATGTTTGTCTTTCTACCTTCAAATGAAGACACTCTACTCGATGAACTTAGGCTCAAGAATCCCTTCTCAAGTTGTTGAAGATCAATAAACCACCACGATCTAGAGTAAGTCACAAGATCCACAACAATACAATCTTCATCAATGAAAGATTGACACACTTGTGGTTTGAGAAAAAACACACAAGACAATTGGCTTCAAAGAATATTCAAAATGGAAAACCCTAAAATTGAACAAACTACAATTTATATATGGGTAGATTTGAAAAGATCTCCAAGGAAAAAAAAAAAATCATCTCTGTTGGTGAAAAGGCAGCACTCCATGAAATCTGCATAATCTTGCGACAGATAAGGAAAGAAAATATTCTTCAAATTTTTGTCTGTCAAGTACAATGTCACAACATCTTTGTAAGACATGTCACAGAAGACAGGAAGGCACACTAGCAAATACGCACTACACATTTTAACATATAAGAAACAAATCTCAAAGTAGAATCAACATGACAAAAAACATATTCCAAAAACATGTTGTTTAAGTTTTTCCTATAATAAAATTAACGAAGCATACTACATAAACAAATTCCCTAATAGTTGTTTCCACCTAAAATCATTCTATACTTTAGTCTTTGAACATGAGACTCAATGACCCCTCATCCTCAACCAAGGGAGTTTTTCCTTTGGCAAGGCCACATACTAAAAGCTCCTCATGAACCGACATTAGAGGGTTCTACTTGTCAAGAATCTCCAGTAAGCAAGTTAGGTCCTGACCTATTCCTTTCACTTGCTTCTCTAGTGCTTCCAACGTTTCCTCTGGTTGGTTGTGCCTCTTGTGGATGAAAGCAAGGTAAGATGTATGGTCTTGTGTTTTCTGCAGTTGGAAATCTTAGTTGAATCATCTCCATCCTAATTCCAGTTCTTGTCCTTCTTACTTATATTTTGTAAAATATGCAGATTATTAGTAGAACACTTTCTTCCCCAAGGTGCCAACTGTTAATGCCAAAATTCGGATAGGAAAAAACATACCTGGCCTTCATGTGACACCATTAGTGAATTTGTTTGAAGGGGTTAAGAGTGTGATTTAGAAAAGAGACAATTTGCATATCTATGTGGTGCTTGCCATACACACTCTGATGCTTAAGTCAAATAGTGAAAAAATGTAGAAGCTAGAGTGCTATGAGGATGTATTTATAAGAGATTAACTTAGGGTTTATCTTAATCACCTTACTAGGATATGAATTTTTTCTAATCCTAAACATGTTAGGATTAAATCTTAATTAGCCAAATTAGGATTAAATCTTACATAGTCAAATGACTAGTTGGCTTTGGACTTATTTAAGTCCAAGTTAATTTTATCTTTGGATTTATTTTTTCTGGTCTTTCCTTGGTCTTTGGCCTTTATTGTCATGTTAAAAATTATCCATAATAAATATGATATTCAATATTTGCGTATTTGGGATATACTCCATCATAGTTTTACTTTTTCGTTTTTTACAAATTGTATCGTACTAACTATATTAAGATATTTGTCATCACTGTTCACTTTGTATATTTATTAGTGTGATACTTTGATCACACTCTTAACAAAAGTAATCGATTTTGTTGTTCTTGGTATATTATTTGGTCCCCAAATATTCACTTACTCAATACTCATCTCAAACCTCAAAAAAAAAAAAAAAAAAAAAAAGTGATATCATAATCATTCTCCTGACTTATTTTCAATTTAGTCATTCTTTATATTATTTTCTATTTATTCATGAGATAGAAGTTGGATTTTTAAAAAATAAGGGATATTATAGTCATGCCCTTAACTTAGATGTGTTTGTCGCAGGAAAAAAAAAAAAAAAACTTGAGTGACTCAATGATATGGGCATGTTGAATTGTGCATAAGTCTTCAAATATTCTCACTAAAAGGCCGAGAGAGTTGGACAAAAGATGATTATTTGAGAAAAAGCAAAGTGGTGTACTTTATTCGAAGAAAAGATTTGTCTTTGAAAAACAGGTGTTTTGAAATCCAATCATCAAATGGGGTAACTTAGAGCTTCTTCTATATTATTTAGTTATCTGACTTAGACATCAAAACTTTCCTTCTTTGTTTTGTAAGTCTTCTCTTCCTCAAATAATAAATTTATTGTTGCTATGATATGGAGGTCAAGTGCATTTTTTCTTAACCAAAATTTAGCATCAACAACTATAATTAATTTTGTATCTTTTTTTTAGAGTATCACGTACATGAGTATAATTCAAAGACACATGAATGCTTTTTTATATCTGCATTAAATTCCATGATGTAATTATGTATATTAGTTTAAGTTATTTAACGACTTAATAATCATCAAGTATTTTGTTCCCTTCAACAATGAAATATATAACAATTTCCTAAAAAAATAATAATTTGAGAATAAAATATATATAAAATGATGACGTTAAGTGAAATATATTGCCAGATCATAGGAATCCAGTTGTGCACTGTCCACCATGGTATTGTGTAATTCAATTTAAGATAAACTAGGAATAGGTCAACTTCATCCCTAGCTGTCCCCACCCTTTTTCTTTTTCTTTTTCATTTATTTATTTACTCACCTTCCTTTCTTTTATATCAATATTTTCAACCTCATTTTCTTCCCACTCTTTTCTTTTTAATATAATTTAAATCAATTTTATACATTATCAAAAATATCAAATAACAATAACTTATAAAATATCTCTTTTTGAGTTCAGAGGTTTATAAATACATAAATATTTGAACAAAGGAATCAAAAGGGTTCTTGGACAACGAAGAAACATGGATTATTATAAACGATACAAAAATTCAAACAAATTGGGTTTAATTATTTATTATTTGTAATGAGGATTTAGAGGTGGTTGGTTTAAAGTTTAAACTCAAAAGGTTTGTAGAAGGTTGACCTAGAAATGAAAATGAAAGGATAAGATAAGATTATGGGAAAATGTGTGTATGGGTTGGGTTGTTCACATGATCAAAGCTGTCATCTAAATTTGGTTGAAGCAAAGGCAAATATATAATTTTCCCCAATTCAATTTCATTTCCCCTAATTACCTTTATTATTATTTCCTCATCTACGTTATTTCTATGTGGCAAACTCATCCATATTTCAATTCCCCTTTTTTCCATCCTTTCCCTTTTTTCACGATACTCATGTGTTCATATATATATATATATATATATATATATATATATATATATATTTATTATTATTATAATAACATGAAAATATATAATTGCAAATATGGATTTGAAGTGTGTTACGTTCGCACTAACACTTAAAATAGATAATTTGGAATAAGTTTCATGTTGTGGGTCCATTGATATTTAAAGCCCGACTTGGAAGGGCTGTCCTTGTCGTTGGAAAGCCCTTGCTTCTCAATTTCCCCTTTTCACTAAATATAGTATACGGATGAGGTGTCATCGTATATACTCTTCCTTCCTCATAAGTGACTACTTCATCAACTTTGATTTAATCTAAATTTCAAATTTTCTCTTTACTTTGCTTATCCTCTTAAATGAAGGAATGAAAAAAAAAATGTTAAATTATAAGTTAGGTTAAATAATATGTTTAGTCTCAACTTTTAAATTTATGTTTATACGGTCTACAAACTTTAAAAAAGTCGTATGTTCACTAGATATAGAAATGGAAATTTTAGGTTCAACTACAAACTCAAAATTTAATGTGTAATTTAATGTGTAATGAGCATTCAAAATTTGATGTGTTTTAAAAATGTCTATAATTATTGGTTACAAAATTGAAATGTTACCAATCTATTTGACATTTTTAAACTTTAAGGATTCACTAGACACAAAATTTGAAGTTTAGAGAGGTACTAAACATACTTTTTAAAATTTAGAACTTATTCCACTCAAATTTTAAAGCTTAAAGAATCAAACTTGTAATTCATTATCCTTCAAAAAAAAAAAAAAATTAGATTGAAGATGAGGAATATTACATAGTATTACTATAGGACATATGGAAAGCAAAATATGATACTAATCTTTTATTACTATATTAATTAAAGTAGGTTAGATATGCTTAATCAAATCACTTTATTTAAGTGAATTGCTATATATTTGTATGCGTATGGCCCAAGTTAAAAAGGTAGATTGGTTCATTAATTGATCTTTAGCCTTTTGGTGGTTCCTCAGATTTTCTTGTGAAATTTGCTGATACTCTCTTAAGAAGAAGAAAGATAGAATACACTAAAAATCTCATGCTATTAATTTGAAAGTACATGTAATGGAATCATATTGTTCAAATATTCCCAAACATCAATCCAATCCAATCTAATTTATTTTTCTTTACACGTCTCTTCATTATCTTTAATAAACCCATCATTAAAGTCTAAATCCATTTGGAATTTGAATTCTAACTCGATTTTCCTTATTTAAACATCCTATCACAAGTTCAATTCCAATATGACTTCTTTAATTAATTGACTCATTTACTCTTAAATTATTCCTAACCGAAGTGTATTTTTTCTAGAATATTAAAGTTTGTGAGGTTGCAATAGAGAAATAAAGACGAACATTAATCAGAATTTGTAGGTAAATTCTACAAATTCTGATTAATTACTTCTAGTTAAGTATAATTTCAAGTCAATAATGAAAGTATGATGCATTGATGCTTGTCTTTGTCTTGTTCTATTATAGTCACAAGACAAACTTGACCAAAGTCAATGCATTAAGTTTCTAGACTTTTGATTTTTCTGAAAGTAGTAATATTGCATCGTTAATATGTATATTAAAATTTTCATATCGTTTAGTACAACAACGATGAGATGGGGGATCGAATCTTCAACTTTTAAGGTGAAAAGTTATGTGAATTGACATTGAGTTAAACTCACTTTGGCAAAAATTTCAATTTGTCCTACTGTATTAAAAAATAGTTTTTTTTTACATAGAAGACCATAATTGTAAGCCTAAACTCCATAAAAATTTTAAACTTCCTATTATTTTTAAGATTGGTCTAATTGGCTTGTCCTTTACTTTAATATTAGGGCTATTTGGGATGTGAGTTGAGCTCATATGTCGGTGTTTTGGGTCTTTGGAGTGTTAAGTTGAATTCATATGTTATGAGTATTTGGTGCATTTTTTTCTAACATAAATAATCTATTTCTATGGTGATTATTTTTATTTGGAAACTTTTTATTCAATAATTCTACACACATATATATATTTTTAATAAACTATAGATTGCACTTTGTTTTATTGTTTTTTTAAGTGCATATTTAATGTTGGGAGTTTCGGAAAATGAAGTTTAAGGTTTACTTTTGGATCATGCATTTTAATTTTTTATTTAAGCGATTGTTTTACAAATTTGTGAATGTAATGTTTCTAGTTAATTAAGTTGGACAAAATTATATTGAATTTATTGAAAAAAAATAAATTTGGATTTATATTGTAAGTAAAGTATATTCAAAATGTAACTGTACTATAATGACCATATTAATAGTTACATTACATGGTTGACACAAAAAATATATGTAACAAAGGTCACATTCTCTGACTCTGTTATGTGATACAAAAAAAAAGTTATATATGATATGGGCCAACAAATGGCCAAGTCCACTTACAAAAAAAAAAAAAAAAAAATTACATAAACGTCTATCCAAATCTTCTGTCTGATAGATATGTTCAACAACTTTCTTCCTCCTCCCAAACACTAGATCGTACTTATCTTTTTGCCATCATACAAGTTGTATGGATTAACTTGGAAAAAAATATTTTTTAAAAATTTATTTTTATTTAAACACTTTTGATGAAAACTGTTTAAAATAAAAAATTATCCTGTGTTTGGTAACTCTTTCTCAAAAGTGTTTTTATATACAAGTTTCTTTGGTTTGTTATATGCTAAAAGTATTTTTATTAATGTCAAATTACTATAAAAAACAACTATAAAATAATGGTCGTCAAAGTTGGAGGATGGTGGTTGTTGTCGGAGGTCGCCAGAGTTGGCCGTCGATTATGGTGATCAAATGTGGCTGGAGTTGGCCACCATCAACAATCAATGGAGTTGGTCGCTAACAGAAGTTGTCATAGGCGTGGTGATCGGGGTGGTAACGGAGGCATTGGTGGTGATGAGGGCTGAGTGCACTATTGGTGAACAAATATTGACTCTCCAAAAATATTGGTGACAAATATTGACTCTCCAAAAATTGAGTTGAGTTCATATCTCAACGCATCTCAACTCATATCCACAAACTAAACATCCCTTCGGATTCATTTACTCACAAGCCCCCATCCAATTTTTTTAAACTAAAAAATATGAGAAAATTAGAAAAGGAAAGCACTTTTTCCTCTCCCATCCACACTTTTTCCTTCCTTGTTGCATCCCTCAAAAAATCTCAATCTTTTCTCCCTCTCTCTCTCTCTCTCTCTCTCAACTCTCCCATCTCTCGAGACAATGTCGTCTCTTTGTTACACATCTTCTCTAACGAGCCCAACTCAAGCCGACAACAGAAATCGAAGACGACAACAAAGGCTCACTACTTGTAGACAACTAGAGCATGCATCGATCGACGGTGAAGAGAGACGTCCTCCTTCTATTGGGATAAATGAAACAGATTGGATCGAACTGATCTCTAGAGAGTAGAGGTGAATAAATCTGGCCCACAAACGGAACTCCAACAGAGGCAATGAAAACAAACTCCACAGATCAGAGCTTTCCAAAGATAAATTTAGTCGACCAACCCCTAGTTCAAATCCGCTCAGAGTTTATATATGTTGTACTATGTGCTACATATACTACGGGGCTATAGTACATAGTTTATATACGGGATTTATTTCTACGTTTTGTTTTCGGTTTCAAATAAGTATGAGTTTATTTCAAATGATCTGATAACATTATCTTAGTTTTTTTGCCCTAATTTATCATGTGTTAGCATTATTATTATATAATATGGAGTATATATTTATAAAATAACTAAATATATATGTGTACATACGACGAATAACATAGAATATACATCTTCATATGAGACATATATTACGTAACTGATCTAAAATCTGTATTTGTTCAAAATATATTTGATCTAAACATCATATATATTTAAAATAAGCTTCGTATATATACATAAAAATGAAATGCATACGAAAAATGAAGAAATCCAAAACGAAATATGGGATGATTTATGCCAAAGAAATTCAAAATGGACGTTGAAAAAAATGAACAAAATAAACTGATTAGTGAAAAATCTCTTAAAACCGAGGAAAACATTAAAAAGAAGATTATAAAATAAATGAATATAGAACACAAACAAAAATCTCCTAAACCCAGAAGAATGTAATTATGAAAAGTGTTGAATTAAATGAATGCAAGCAGAAATTCATAATTACCATTTAAAAAAGCCAAGATCGAAAATGGGAAAATGTGTAAATAAAGAAACAAATCAATATTATGAATTTTTTGAAATTAAAATGCAAATGTTAATTTAGTTCAATATTATTAGCTAAATTATCTTAACGAAATAATTGAAATTTGAGGACATTTATAAAATTTATGGTATAGAAAAAAAAAAAATTCCGTCTAAAAGTCCTATTAAAAAATCAATTAGGTCTTTACGTAAAAGTAAAAACTTTATTAAAATCTGAAGCAAATTAAAATACCATTTTGGTTGGTATATTTTGGAGTATTTTCTGTTTTAACTCACGTATATTTAAATATTTAATTTTAGTCTATATACTTTCATTCATCTTAAATTTAGTGATTTGAATTTAACTCTTATCGAAATTGGATAAATAATAATAATTTCCATGTCAAAAAATAAAATATGTGAATATGTTTCCAAAATATATGATAAAGTTGATAATAGATAATAAAAATCTTTTGAAAAAATCAATAATAATTTAATCGTGGTGACTAAGTTTAAAATTTATTAAAAGTATAAGGACTAAAATTGAATTTATGTGTTAAGTAGCAATTAAGTGTCACATTCACGTTTTTAGATATATTAATAAAACAATAATTTTGTACTTTCATACTAACTGGGGTTGTTTTCAAATATAAGAAAATGAACTAAAATATTTATAAATATGGTAAAAATTTCATTGTCTATCTACTACAGACCACGATAGAATACTACTATTTGTGTCTCGTTGTCCATCGCATATAGACTATTATATTTTGCTATTATTTATAATTTTCTTTAAAATAATCTTTCTTTTTAATTATGGAAGGACTAAATTGAGAATTTTTAATAGATGAAGAGTAAATTTGACGACTTTAAAAGATTAAGGACTAAACGGAGAATTGAATAAAAGAATAGGAATGGTTTATATAGTTAGCTAGTAATAAAATATGATGTTTGTCTCGTTCTATTGTAGTCATAGACTCACAAGACAACTCCTAACTTTCATATTATTTGCAACACTACCAAAGTCAATGAAGAAAATTACAAATGTTTTTGAATTTTATAATCTCAATACTTTGAGTAATTTATGGCATAATTAACCAAAATTTCAAGCTTCAATGATTGAGCCAAAATCTCTCTCTAGTGCTCACCAAACATGAAAAATGATTTTGAGTAGTCGTGACAAGAGAGAAAAACTTGGAAACAAACAGCCCAAACCTCTCGGCCCAGTTGGTTGAAACCATTCAAGCTCGTGGGCCTTCATTCTCATAATTCACAAACTAACTTTTTTTTTTTTTTTTTTTTTGGGGCTGTTCTTTCTTTATTTCCCTAATATATTTTTTTTTTTTTTTTTTTTTGGGGCTGTTCTTTCTTTATTTCCCTAATATATTTTTTTTTTTTTTTTTTTTTAAATATCTATCCTTATCCTTTGCTTCAGGTGTATGTTTTGACCTTATTTATTGGTTCAATAATCAAAAGAGAAGGCACCAACTTCAAGCTTACTGCACCACTTGAATTGCCAGTTGTGGTGTGGTGGGGTTTCAACCTAACTTCACATTTTTAAGATACATTATTATATGTTCCCTTAAGATATCACAAAATTCTATCTCCTTATATGAAAGATACATTAAAAAAAAGACTAGTTTATAACACATTAATTACCATCTAAAAATTGAAAAAATCCCATGGACTTGTTTAAAATTATGGGCCCCTAACCACCCAAATTTAGCACCAAAAATATCAGAGGGTTCCACACCCATTCATTCACATGCTGTCAATGCATTGCAAGAGGTTTCATATGCAACTGTAATGGTCCAGTTGTCAGTCCCTATGCTGCTTGCTTCCTAATTGTCCATTCCTTATCCCTAAAAGCGTATCATGTTTATTTATGAATGAGATTGCAAGATCTGAATTGGGACTGCCATAGACCTGAAATTATATCCACAATCTAGTGAAATGAAAGTGATTATGTTTTGATTTGACATCAAAGGAATCTATTAAATTAGTATAATTAGTCATTGTACATACATACATTCATTGCTTGATAGCCTAAACTTTGTTCAAGTTATAAACAACCTTCATTTGATGTTTTTTTTTTTAAGGACAATAACACGATGATGGGGATGAAACCATTGGGTCTAAGAAAGAAAGATCAAGTCAATTACTGTTGAGCTTGTTGTTACATGAATATTTATTATTGATATTTGAAGAAACTGGACAAGTCTGCCACAACAAACGGGATGTAGAAAAGGAAAATACAAAAGAAAAATACAGCAGATTCACTGCATCTTAATCCATCACTGTCTTCTCAGTGTCAATGTCCGAAAATGGCAGATGGGCAGAAGCTTTGATTAGAACTGCTCATATTCCCCTCTGTTGTATTGATTGTCTTCTCTTCCCCCATGTGCCTCTCTTCCATTCTCAACTACACTGAGTTAATGTATTTGCTCTCTCTCTCTCTCTCTCAAGGCTATAATACAAAAGTTTATGTGGGTGGTTGGAGATGATTAAATTAGAGCTCTCTAATACACTCTTTATTAGATGTTTTTTGGAAGGTAAGATTTTGAATGAACTGGGAAAGATGAGAGAAGGTGGGACTCTGAAGTATTTGTGAATCAAATCAGGTATGGATTTAATAAACAAAATTATGTAAGAAGAAGAAGGTGAAAAAGAAGAAGAAAAGGATATTACAAACAGGGATATTACATTCAAGAATGCCAGATTCCATTTAACAGACTACGGAATTTATTTGTGGACAATTTCCTAACGAGCTTCTTAGCATCATAAACTTCAGCTTCTGCAAGTTTTTCAATGTTTTTCATATACCCAGAATTCACAATCTTCCTTCTTCCACTACTGCTTCCAGTTAATGAGTTCAATATCGAAAGGAGGAATCTTTTGTTACCTGAATTTCCCTCCTCTGTGTCCAGCATTTGCAGAAGCGTCTCTACATTTCGACTGTCCTGAGCAAATCTCTTCCTGTTTTTAGGGATCATGACCATTCCTGAGAGTGCTTCGGCTGCCACTTCTCGAACTTCAAAGGACTTTGCACCAAGAAACTTGACGAATTCTGGCATGAAACCAGCATCCCCCATTGCTTTCTTGGCTTCCTCTGATGTCCCACATAGCCTAACTGCAACTTTCAGAGCTACTTCTTGAAGAGAAACTTCCCCATCTCGTAAGAAATAAAGAAGACTATCCATGAACCCGTAGTTAATCAAAGTATTTACATAACTAATAGATGAGAAACAGAGGTTTTCAATTGCTCGCATCGCCACCTCTAGGGCTTTGGATGAGGGTGGAGATTTTGGATCCAAAACATGAACTAAAGCCCGAATTCCACCATCTTTAACCAGTAATTTGATAACTGATTCATCCCCATAAGCTATATTTTGGAGAAAGACAATGGAATTTATCTGCACAGCTTCATCTCTAGATCGAGCGAGCCTAATAAACGTTGAAATTGCACCTTCTTCAATCATAAATCTCTTAATTTCTTCGACGGCAACGAGATTGCTGAGCACCCCACAAGCAGGGCCGATCAATTCTGTTTCGGAATCAGCATTGGAACAGATTTTTAACAAAGCTGTTACTCCGCCATGAGCAGATACAGACCAAGCATTTTCAGAATTCTCCGTGAATTTCAACAAACATCTTGCGGCTATATTCTTTCCCACCTCGCTCCCACATTCCATAACGCGAATCAATGGCGCAATTACCCCACTCCCAACTAGAACTGCTTTATAAGAATCAAACCCAGAAATTATGTGAAGCACTTTCAGAGCCGCTTCTTGGAGTTCCGTCTCGGGAGAACCAAGAAAATTAACAAGGAGATTCACTATCTCGCCGACTTCTATTATTACTTTCACATACTTTTCGTCTTCAGTTACAGCAGCGAGCAGATTAACGAGAGCTTGTCTCTTCAGATCTGAACAACCAATCTTCATTCTCGTTACAATATCCCTCGCATAAAACCTCATATCATCCTTACAAGCACCAAGCCCAGGCCTAGAAACAACGATGGCGAACCCTTGCGACAAAATGCCTGCTGTATATATATCCGAAAGCTTCTTCGCATGGCGGTCAAATTTCGCACAGATTACATCCAAATCACTCTGCATCAAAAGCTTGCCACTGAAAGAGAGGTCAACACAGCGACGAGCGAGATCGTTGCATTCATTAGCGGTCTCAATCACCTTCCGAATTAGGTCTGAGATTGCGGGATTTTCGTCGGAATCACAGTTATCGGCGGCGAGTAAGCCGGAATTCAATTCTTCAAGCTTGTCCCGGATTAGCTTCCATTTGGAAGCAAATACTTTAACGGAATGAGAAAGAGATATCAAGGAAGAAATGAGTAAAATTACTTGGCGGAGTGTGGGAGTGTTGAGTGAGAAATCCGGCGGGCCCGTTTCTGCAGATCTCGAACTCCGTTCTTCTCTCATTTTAGTTGTCAGTGGAAAATGAGGAAAGTCATTTTCCGGCGAGTTGGCAGTGCGGGCACCGGCGAAGAATCACTGCTCTGAAAGGCAAAACGGGAAGTCGGTGATATGGGAGCGAGTTATCAAGATTGAAGGTCTGTGGTTAGGGTTACCGGTTTTCCTCTTTCTTCTTTTAATTCAAGGATTTTAAAATCCAATTTGAAAGGTCAAAATTGGATAATAGTTGTAAGTTGTAACATTCATTCATTAATTACAACCCTCAATATATGTTTTTCATCCTTATTATGTCTGCCTATTTACAAATTTTCAATTTAGTATAACAATACCTCAACCATATCAATCACCATTCAACTAAAAACAAAAAAAAAAAAAAAAAAAATCAAGTCTTTTACAATTTTACAATTTTACATTTTTTTAGTTTAGTCCTTGATTTTTTGAGAATATCAATTTATATCTTGAGATTGTATCAATTGCAATCTTTTCTAATAACTACGTCAAATTTGAACTCTGACTTATAACTTTTAATCATCTAAATTTTCAATAAAAATTGTTTATGCACCAACTCAAGACAATTTAGAAGTTTAAGTGAAATTGATACCAAGGTTTAGGTTTAAATTGATAAAATTACTAGTTTAATGTTTTAATTTAGAGCAATACTAGATGCACCCATCTATCTACATCTTTTTAATGGTAAAACATAACAAAAATATTTTTTTTATTGAAAGAAAAGTTTATCATGTGTCAACTTGTGATTGGGCACTTGGTAGGCCAAATGCAATAATTTTTTTTTTTTAATTTATACAATTCTCAAATAGGTATAAATTGATATTTTCCAAGAAAGCATCAAGATACCTATCAATATATTATAAAATAGAAGAATGTTTTTTTTTTTTAAATGACATTTTCTACTATAAATTTTTAAACTTCTACTAATTTTCTAAAAACTATGTCATATAATATAACTTGGTCACAAGATAACCTTCAACTATAATTAAAGGCTAGATTAAATAATATTAGAACGTATGGAACTATTTTTTCTTGAGTTGCTTTTAAATATAGTAAAATGAGCTAAACTATTTACAAATATAACAAAATGTGATTATATATTAGTAATAGACACTGATAGATTATTATCATCTATCACTATATATTAGCAATAAACATTAATAGATATCTGTCTTAGTCTATCACTAATAGATAGTGACATTTTTGTTATATTTAAAAATATTTCTAGCAAGTTTTTCATTTTAAATAATTATTTTTTTATAAAAATAAAAACCAACCTTTTGTTTATTAAAAAAAAAAATTAAACATTATGAACTAAAATATGTGTTTAACTTAATTATGAAAATATTTCTAGCAAGTTTTTCACTTTACATAAAAATACATTTCAATTCTAAGAAAGGTATGCATTATTATTGACTTGGATTTTTAAAATATATTTCAAAAATAGTTAATAAAGCAATGAAACTGAGCGTAAACCTTAATTAAAACAGAAATTTAGAAAGCATAATGATTATCACATAGGCACATATATTTTATTTTCTTAATTATTATTTTTATCAGCTTCGATGTTCCTTATCAAGTTTTTCAATCCACATACTTTTATTTTCCTTTAACTAAAAAACATGAGTTATATCATTTTCTCTTTTTCTTTTTCTTCCACTTACACTTCCCATTTTAAGAAACTACTCCAAGTAAGTAGTTTAATCAAATGCCTTTTAATTACTTTTCATTTTAATATATTTATTTTCACATAGTAAAAAGAACCCTAAGTTAATAGTTATATAAAATTAATTTGAATAATTGATCGTTACATTGGTGTGGCATATCGTACATATAAAGAGAATCTCATCACACTAAAATAGATCAAGAATTGTATATTATAATATAATTATTTTACAGCGACGAAGATGTTAAATTTATGTCAAAAATTTTGGACCAAAGCGAGATACATAGTTAAAGAGATACATCAATATTAATAATATAGAAAATCTATACATGTAATAATTATATATTGATTCATATATATTTAGTACTCCTAAAAAAAAACTCTAATATAATGAAATTATTCTTACCGTAGGGTTTAATTATCTATTGCTTGCTGTGTAATCCTTAAACTTTTTTTCTTCCTATTATTTTTAGTTTTAACTCCAATCATCTCTTTAATCAATCTAATATATGTTGCACATGACAATTAGTTGGAATACTTCACAATAAATCATAGTAATTTATAATTTTATTCGGTCTTGTCGAGGGTAAATCATGGTATTGTCTCCTAAAATTTGATTCTCCAATTTAATTAAGTGCAATTTGACATGGAAAAAGTATATTAAAAGAAATCTAAAAATAAACAAAAAGGGTCTCCTTTTTCTTTCTTTTTTTTATTATTTTATTATTTTATTTTTATTTATTAATTCAAAGCGAAGGCTTTTCATTTTGACTTAATTTTTATAAATCGTTTTTAAAAGTAAAACCGACTTTTTAACTGATAATATTAATTTTGCTAAGGACAGACGAGCCTCGTCAACTAAGCAGATATATCAATTTAAAAACATTAATTTTAGTAGAAAATATATATTTAAAAAAATGAATTAAAATATATTTGATTTGCCATTTATTTGAATTCTGCACTAATGAAATGCGTCTCTAATATAATTAATTATCTGTGTCGACTCATTATAATCCTCAAAAGACCAAAAAAAAAAAAAGCAAAATTAAAACTAAACTTTTTAGAGTCTAATTAAATAATGATAAAGCCTATTCCATTATATATAAGTTTTAGATAAAAACACCAATAGAACAATTTTTTACACGACCCATAAAGCATGGTGTGTATGTGTCCAAACTTTTTGGGACCTTTAACCATAAACTTTTATCCAATTTTCACATTTAATTTGTGTCATATATCCAATTAATTTCCCAAATAATTAAACCCAGTTGATGGCAATTGGTTTACTTTTATGTTTTGAAATTTATGTTTATTCTTTCTTGTTTTTTATTATAATTTTTACTTTTTATTTAGTGAAATATTTGAATCTATCCCAACAAATTTGTCACATATATTTCTATAATGATATGATATTATCCATTTTATGCATAAGATCTCATGCTTTTGTTTTTGGTTTCTCCAAAAGGTCTTATACCAATAAAGATAATTTTTCTTCTTTATATTTCAACAATGAGAACTTGATCTTCACCCCGAGGAAACATTCAAATAGATCAGTGCGAACACAAATCACCCTAACTCGTATAAAAAACGAGTTAATTAGAAACACTCAAGATCGAACACGATAATTAAGATTTAACTAATTCTCATTTTTTGTTCCAAATTTTAGGATTTCTTCGACACATATAGTTAGGTTTAGACCATGTCTTTAAAACAAACTAATAAAGACAATGGCCCTCCTCAACTTTGGTTATTGTTTCACAAAAAAAAAAAAAAAAAAAAAAGCCATACCAATTTGTCCTCATTTATACCTCTTTTTTCTAGCCAATGTGAGACTTTGTTTGTACTTCAAGCACTTTTGATCAACAGGAAAGCAACAGAAGCAGAACTCACCGCTTGAGTGGCAAAACAAAAGACAAGATGTGTCCCAAACGATATCCATAAAACCACAAAATCCCTCACGGACCACCCTTCTTACTATAACCAATCTTTTGATTAGGTTAAAAAAAAATGTAGCTTTCAACTAAGACTCAAAAAAGCGTTATATGAGGGTCTTTAATTTGTCCCCACAGCTACCCATGTGAACAACAAAGAAGAAGAAGAACAAACAACAACAAAAATCCCTTTCCTTTCGATTGTGATGCCTTGAGTTAACCACACACTTCTGTCCTTTTCTTTTCTCTTCTACTTTTGCACTTTTGTGGAGTGCAAGACGAAAGTTCAACAATGGGGTAAAAGTAAATTAATTAATTAATTAATAAATAAAGCTCTCTTCTTTTTTTCCTTTTCAAAACCTTTGTTAATCAATTCATTAATCAATCCCCTTTTTTGTGCATATTTAATAAAAATGAGGGGTGGAGAATATTTCTATATATTGTTTTTTTTTTTTTTTTTTTTTCAAAAAGTGAGGAAATTAAATTAAACGAGACGTCTTAGGTTTGTTGAGCCGACTTAATTGTGCGGCTGGCCAGCAAAAAAGGTGACTATGTATCTATCTATTTATGATAATGTTAATTAATAATTAATACTCCAATTATCGTGCACGCAATTATCTAAAAGTATGAATTAATTATCTGAAATTAAGATATTATTATTGTGATTTCGTGGCAGATTAGTAAGTTGGCATTATTAGAGAGAAATAAAAATATATTTGATTTGTATTGGGATCGTAGTGTAGGGCAGCATGTTGTTAGTGGATTAATGGAACAAATTTGTTGTATTGTTACCAATTATATAGTTTATATTATTCATGAATTTCTCTTTCTGTGGCACTTGCGCAACATGTGCACATGCTTTCCTAACACTATTTAGGGACCGCAAAAGCCTATCCAACACTTCAAACTTACACACAAAAATATTCAACTCAAAATAAAGTTCATAACTTTTTTTTTTTTTTTTTTTCCCACTCTTTTATGGGATTATATGGGACTTTCTTTTATACACATTTAGATGGTAATAAAAAAAAAATATAAAAAAAAAAAAAGACTTTTTTCTTTTGCTTAAAAAACCAGTTACTATTCACTGCCAAAATAACATATGGGCTTCATTAAATGTCACCTTCTACAACTCAACATTACATAAATCTTTCACCCCACTCACACAATTTCCCATTATTGCCCTCCCCCTCCCACTTCTGTTGCCATTCCAACAAACCCCTTTTTTTTTTTTTTTCCCACTCTTTTATGGGATTATATGGGACTTTCTTTTATACACATTTAGATGGTAATAAAAAAAAAATATAAAAAAAAAAAAAGACTTTTTTCTTTTGCTTAAAAAACCAGTTACTATTCACTGCCAAAATAACATATGGGCTTCATTAAATGTCACCTTCTACAACTCAACATTACATAAATCTTTCACCCCACTCACACAATTTCCCATTATTGCCCTCCCCCTCCCACTTCTGTTGCCATTCCAACAAACCCCTTTTTTTTTTTTTTTCCCCCTCTTTCATGGGATTATATGGGATAAGTGTGTTAGGTAAGAAAAGGGGAAGAGAAGAGAAGCTTTGAGTAGGAAAGAAGTGAAATTGTTATAAAAAATAGGACAAAGCAGAATTACAGAAACTATATATATTTATGTGTAGATGGGATGGGGTGTGCCTTAGCTTTGAAGATAAAAATGTTGATAATATTACAAAAACATTTTTTTTTTCTTTTCTTTTTTGACATCTACTTGTGAAATCATCTACGTTGCAAGCCCACCCATTATGCCAAAAATGTACAATCCTAATTGATTGCTTCATGGCCTGTGAACATTTGGTGTGTGCCAAGCATTTCTTTTGTTTTTTTGTCTTTTTGGTTTTTTTATTGATTTGTAGTATCATACTTAGGATTGGGCGTAGATGTGAGTTAAAATGGTGTGATCGATGTTTGGAATAACCTAATTTTCGTTCTAACAAATTATTGTCATCATTGTTTCAAGTTTTAATTTTTGTCTACAATCCTAATTAACTAATTTTTTTAGTCTAATATTAATTTTGAAATATTTATAAAAAGTCAAGAATAATAATAGTGATGATTTGTTAAATATATATATATATGTGTATATATATATATATGACCAAATCACATGGATAATTTTAGAATTTTTAACATGGATATTCAAATTATAATTATGTCTCCATTGAAATATTTGGCATAAAGAAGGAGCAACGCTAAAATTAACTTAAACTTTAACTAAGTGCCAAAATCGTAATTTAATCTCTTTTGGGCACATATGATATTTTATGATCCCCATTTCAAACCTAAAAATCATAATAAATAGTAAGCAAGAAGAAGAGGAAAGAAATTAAATTATAAAACTTAAAGAGATAGTATACTCATACAAACAAGTGAGTAGACCTCTACGGCTCTTTTAAAAATTCTTAATTTCGTTGTCATAGTTGTAGTCAACTATAGATTTAATTAATTATAGTGCTTGATTTGTTGAAAAATTGAGGAGCAAAATAACGAAAAAACGAGAGCATGAAAACCGAAAAATTATAATATTAAAATAATATCAAATGAATTAAAATAACCAAATTGAATAAAGTAAACTTAAAATAAACTAAAATAAAAAAAGTGAAATTTTATGGAAAATGAAATTTCTTAAATTTCACCAATCATTTCTCTTATTTTCTCTCCAGTGTGGTGTTACAATATCCACTAAAAGCCTCTATTTATACGTGATGATATTTCATGGCCACTAAAGATGTGTCATTAGTAGACACATGACTTTTAGCCACTAAGCTAAATTATATAATGGACATTTAATTTGTTTATAATATTCATAATATGGTTTTTATTATTCTTCATTTTTAGAGTCGCTAGCGCTTGAATTTCGTCCTTGTTCTTTGTCGCCATGGGTCCTTCATGGATTTGGTCTTCGACTCGCTTTCTCCCATGTTCGTTGTCGCTATGGGTCCTTCATGGATTTGGTCTTTGGCTCGCTTTCTTCCGATCTGATCTCACTTTCCGAGCTAACCTACGTAAGATATCCTCATACCAATGTGTATGGTGTAGAGCCTACACATTCTGATACCTAAGTTAGTACAAAAAGTGTATAGTTTAGCTAAGCACACAAGAAGTAAGGTCATAATTCTCCTTTAGGGTTGCCAATGATGCGATTTATAGACCCATCCTATGACACCGTTTTTGTTACGTGTAACGTTGGTAATGTCAAGATTGATTTCGGTGCTTGAGGTTACAGGCGGCTAAACTGAGAACAACTCGATTATTTCCTAATTGCTATATATTTACCAGTTCACCCAGTTGGCCCAAAACCGTAAGGCACTAACTTGTCCCTTTTGGGACATGTGTTTTCCTATACCTCCTTCTAGTATCCTATAGGTTTTGATCCATTTGTGGCCTCTGGAACTTGAGCCTTACTTTAGACAACCCTCTATAAAATAAACATTAATTATCCACAAATATCTAGTGAGCTGTGACATTTATTTATATATTTTGAGAAAATATTTTCATGACTCAGTCCTCCCTCCGTAATCATAGGTTATTTGATTAATTTTAAATGCTGTCGCGAAGAATCAGGATGATGTTTAGTTAACAATTACAATAAGATTTGAACAAATAGCAACTGTTCTAGTTTCTCAGATATATATATATATATATATATATATAGCCACCGTACAAATTTGCAATGTTCATAGTTCAATAGTTAAAATACAGGTTAGATAATAGAAAGAAAAAACCTTGAATTATAAAGTTAATTTCAATTACATTCCAAATTTTTTGAAAAGTTTTATTTTAATCTATGTTTATAGATATTTATTTCAAAATAACTCTCTTATACTTTTGTCATTATATTCATATAAGGAAAAAAAATTTTGAATTTATTTATGTGAACAATTATAAAATCATATATTAAAAAACATACTCTGTGAACTATACATGTTAGCCAATCTTTTCTCTTCTTTTAATCTTACACCTTCAATTTTTTACTTTTTCATTTGTGATATTTTCGCTAAACCTAACTTTCAAATTTAATCCTTGTATGTGCTTATATACATTTATTTAGGATGTGTTTGGAATACATTTTCAAGTCTTTAATTTAAAAAATTAGTCATTTTGAAAGAATTGAAGTGTTTGACAACCACTCAAAATAGATTTTGAAGTGTATTTTAAACCATTTTTATCAGTTTAAATAAAAATAAATTTTTTGAACAAACATTTTTTTCTCTAATCAATCCAAATGAACCCTTAAACAACACATAAGAAAATACAAAATTTTCTATCCATAAACTTAATAACAAAATTAGGGATATATTTGAAACTAATCTTATAATTCAAAGATATTTTTTATTATCTAACCTAAAATATATGTTAAAGGTAAAATTTAATATTATATCATAAGGAGAAGTTTGGTTTCAAACCCTGGTTCAAACAGGAGAAGTACGCTATGCTAATGTGCCTTGGATGATCCAGATCTCAGGCCAACAGGCCACTGCTACATCCATTTCATTAGGAATTGATGATCTTTTAACAATCCCTTCTAAGAGATGGCTAGTCCAAGATGCTGAACAACAAAGTTTGATTTTGGAAAAACACCTTTAAATAAAATAACCATTTCTGCCAAACTTAGAAATTATTATTTTTTGGAAAATTAAAACGAAATAGCTTGAAGATGAAAAGTCAACAAGTTGAAATAAATACAAAAATTGAAACGAAAGTTGAATTTAAAGCATAAAATAAAATTCACATGGGATTGATGAAAAGACTAAGGCACCGGTATTTGCGGTTTTTCCTTTAATTGGTAATAACATCATCGCAACCACGTGGATTCTGTGGGCCCAAAACAGAAGGGGAAATAATGGGCCCCCATAACACACGGCCCATGGCCCATTAAATGATCAACCCCATAATCATCCAACGGCTGATATGCGTATTAAGCTAAGCTAACAGCACATAATTTAGCTGACATTCTGTGAAAATTAATAATTAAAGAGCCATTGAAAAAAAAAACACTTTTTAATACATATTTAAACCATTTATTATTGTAATTTAATATCCAATTTCATTTGGTGTCCAATATCTGAATATGGGCACCTATCACATAAAATGACAACATTGCTATTTTTAAATAGTAACTATTTGTGTGTTTGGTTTTCTTTTTTGAGAACAGTGAATCATTTAAGAAGCTTACATAAAAATGTTAAGAAACTATCCTCCCATTTAGTACCTTTTTGTTTTTTTATTTCTGACAATTAAGTTTTTTAATTCTACTTTTACTTCTAAATTTAATTTTTATATTATGTTGTCTAGTTTCTATCGATACTTTAAAAAATCAACTCAAAAAATTGTTTTTAAAAATTAGTTTTTGTTTTTAGATTTTGACTAAAGATTTAAATATTTCTTTAAGAAAGTAAAAATGAATGATAAGAAAATTGAGATAAAATAAACATAAATTTCAAAAACTAAAAATCTAAAAATAATATAATTAACGACTGAAATAAGTAATATTTAAAAAAATCTAATAATACATTTTTAGGTAAAATACTATTTTGGAGCTTTTCTTTAAAAAAATATTATTATCCTTTTCTTAGGAGTTTGTTTTATTTGAGCATTTATATTTTAAAATAAATGCCATCCCTCGAGTTATACTTTATCGAAGTTTGTTAAATTATAATACAATTTAAAAAAATATAATATGCGGATATATTTGTATGATTTATGGTAAAAATGTTGATATATAATGAAAATAATTAAACACAATAAATAAACTAATAATGGGTACTAAATCTAAGATTTATAACTAAGTATTTAGAAACTAAAACTGAACACTATTAGGATCTCATCTCTTTCAATCACTTCGATTTCTAGTAGTAAACTCTAGGACAAGAATTAAAATAGTATTTTATTCTACATTTTATAAACAAATCAGAACTTGTCTCAAAAAGTATTTACAATTTTGAACAATTCACAGATGAGGTACACTTTCCAGTTTTCACGACACTTCTTAGCCGCGTTGACAGATAATGTCTAATTGCTTTTCAGAATAAGATTCTCGTATTTCACCATATTCCTATAATGGCAGTTAATATATATATATATATATATATAAAAGACGACACTTGACTGACAAAGATTGATTTTACGTCATTATTTAAAAAAAAAAGTAAATCCAAAACTGAACTAGATAACTTGAGAAAACAATGTCACAATTGTTGAGGGAGCAGAACAGACCAATTGCATAAACTATAGTGTAAGTAAATCACAATTCACAAGCTCAATACAAGAACTTACATCTTAAGCCGCGGGAAGCATTTGACAAAAAGCTCACTACTAACAATGAACTAATAAATTCACGGACGAATATCACCAAAATTATTATTGTACCAACTTTATGTATTTCGTTAATGAATTAAGTAAACTAAACTTTGTGTGTATTATCATTAACTCGTAATGTTGCAATAGCTCACAAACTTCGGCAGCCAACAGTTCATCTTCAAACACAAGGACCAACACCAACTCCCCAGCCTCAGTAGATTCATATGCGGCTCGAATCCCTCCCGAAAACAAAACGCCTCATCCAATCCGTAATCACCAGTGCTCTTGTGCGCCAACTAACTTGCTTACTGAACATTTGAGAGAAAATCACCAAACAGTCAAGGTCAAAGCACATTTAAAGGTAAAGTCATTGCCTTTTACATTTTTGTTGTCAATTTTCCTTTTCACATGTAGCAGGTGAGGTATTGCAGAACTAAGATAACATTTTTTTTTTCCTTTTTTTGAGGAGACTATAAGTAGCTTTCAGGGTACAGAGGGTGTTTCACCTTGCATAGACAGAGTACCAGAGCCACTGAGAGCTGTGGCCAATGGACACCCAATCCCCAGGAAGTTGTGCAGCCGTTTGTTCTCCTCCCAAAGGTGCAAATTGTCCAAGATGTTTGTACCTACAAGGACAGTCGTACACAGTGAGCAAGTCAGGTTCATAATTCCTTTCATTCGCTAAGATTCAAATTTCAAATTGAACTGTCTAATCGTCCATTGCATATAATGTCCAAGAATGCCACAGTATACAACCACATCACACTTTAATATCTGCCTGCCCTGGACTATACCTAAAGAAATATAATTATTTTATGTCAATAAGCGAGCCTGCATTCTCATAACAGATCAGTAGGACGCTTGCATGTAGCTAGGCAGAGGTCCCACACTCCCAGTAGACTGAATAACAACAAACGGAGTGGCTGAACTAATTATTGAGAATGAATTCCAAACGGCTAGTTGTTTATATGGTCAAATACCATTTAACTTTTCATTCCAGAGAGAAAAAAGAAAAGAAAACAAATTGTCTTGTACCAATCACTTTTGGACTTCACAGGATTCACTAACAAAAATTTCAACCTTTTATCTTTAAATCAAATCAAAAAAGAGAGAGTAGTACCTAAAGGGCCGAAAGCGGTGGCGCCCTGATCCCCTAAACCTAAGAGGACCTTCAGGATCTTTTTCACACTCGTCCATACGATTAAAACAATGGGCAAGATATGCACCTTGCTGTGCAGCCACCTGAGACAACATTTTCGATCATCATAAACATTTTTATGTGGAATCCAAAAATTAGTATCAAATGGTATCATGCCAATTATATATTGCAAACCTGTGCTGTAGCAGGAAGGTTTTTCATTTGAGAATCAACTTGGGAAAGAGCTGATTTGAACTCTTCAATGTCTAATTCGATAGACTCCTTCGCCACATCCTCTTTGGATCCTTTTTTTAAAAGATCAACAATGTTGTGCATCTGCTTATTCTTCAAATATAGCTCCACCTGGGGATATCTTTCACATATGTCATCAATGACTTCTTGAAATTCTTTAACTGTAAGTGTCCCAGAATTGTCTTGGTCTGCCTTGCTAAAAATTGCTGAAATATCCTCCTGTTAAGAAATCAGGAACAGTCAACAGCAGAGGAAGAAATGAGGACAAGAAAATCAAATAATTAGAAGAAAAAAAACTGGTAGATAGGTTACATAAAAACTAGGCATACCTTCATGTGACAAAAATATAAAAAACCATTATACAATGTACACCAATATTTATGGGCATAAATTCTTAAAAAAGAGACAGGCACGAGCCAAACATGACCATAGGACTTTCAAAACGAAGAGGTACACTGACCATGACTCTTCGCTGATTTATAGTAGCACAGTCACCAAGTGCATATACATTGTCACATCCCTCAACTCGAAGCCATTCATCGGTTGCCAAAGCACGCCTGTTAGCCTATACACATTAAACGAATATCAGCTATAAATGGGAAAGATGCTGAAGAAGAGATCATATTGGATTAAGTAAATTGGTGAGAGAGAAGACAGTGACAATTATTAGTCAGGTAGACTTGTACTATTATTATGGTAGAGATTTTCAATAAACTAACCTGACCAATCTGTGTCATAAAGTCCTTTATGATCGGACGGGTTCCTATACCAGTTGACCATACAGTCATTCCATAAGGCATAGAAGATATTTCTCCATTCTTCATTTCCTTGGTAGAAATCTCTTTATCAGTTACCTTGATTACCATTGATCCTGTCTTAACATCAATACCATCTCTACGGAATTTTTCTTCAGCAAAGGTAGTAATTCTTTTGTCAAACCTGCAACAGCATGAGAGTTCTTTTAAATGTAAGAAGTTTGTGAATATATTTTTTTCAACCAAGCATAAGGAATCTCCAATTTAATTGTCCTTCCAAGTTCATTTTATTGTTACTTTTGAAATAATGAAATGGTAGGGCTTGAGGAGATTCCAAATTTTTTAATAATATTAAGCACTAAGCAGAGCAAAATGACAAAGGTTCAATCTTACATGTTCAAGATATGATCTCCTGCCTCAAGAAGAGTAATTTTTACAAAATCTTGCAGTCCAGGATATAATTTGACCAAGTCCTCATTAACAAAATCGTGAAGTTCTGCCGCAAATTCCACACCAGTGGGGCCACCACCAACAACAGCAAAATGAAGAATTTTCTTTCTATCTTCTTCGTCCAAGGTAGGCAGGCTTGCCCTCTCAAAGCAATCAATTACAGTTCTTCGTATTCTCTGAGCATCTTCCACTTCCTAGAAACCATTCTCAGTAATTAGTTATAACTCAGAAGCAAGAGACAGGGAAGTCAGTGATTCACAAAAAAATCATTTCTACCTAAAGCATTTTAAGGGGCATAAACCCAATAATTTTTTAGTACTAATGCTGCTGCTATTACTACTATTACTGCTATTACTACATGCTACTATATTGAAAGATAGTTGAAATATTAAAATAAGAACCACCTACTCTTTACTCCATAATTACACTGGAGTGGAAGCATATTACCTTCAAGAAATGGCAATTCTCCACAACGCCAGGGGTATTGAATGTATTAACTTGAGCTCCCACAGCTATCACTAGGTAGTCATAGTCCACAACAAATTCCTTTTTACCATTCAGATTGTTGTTTTCGTTAGATCGGCAATAAAGTTTTCTATTTTCAGCATCAATCTTGTAGCACTCTGCTTCATTGAATCTAATGTCTACCCTTTTCTGATCAAAGATAAAGCAAGAAGAGTATCTTCATGTTAATAGATTATCAATATACAGTAAAAGCACCTAACATGTGAATTAGGTGAAGGGTAGGACCATACTCTCCTTGAAATGGTTCTTAAAATTATATATCAAAGTGAATTTTATTTTCCAAACATGTGAAAGTATGCTCACATGTTTTTCCTTCCCATTGTTTTCCTATCTTATAGTTTTCTTTAGAAATAATCATTGCATGGTAACCAAATAGTCCTACACGTGAGTTCAAACTCTAAAAGCATAGTTAAATGTAAAGAAATCAATTACCTTCCTCACGATGTTGCGAATCGGTTCAACAATGCTACGGGCTTCCACTGTACCACATGTAACACTTGGCAACAATGGGGTGAACGCAAAATAATTACGAGGTGATATCACTTGAACCTCATAGGAGGGATCTTTAATATTCTTCAAGAAACTTGTTCCCGCCCAACCAGTTCCAAGCACTACCACCTTCTTCTTCTTCTCATCCCCATTGGCTTTAGATGCAATACTGGGTACACCATTGGTTGGGCTAGCATCAGCGTATGCTACAAGGCTCCCCCCGCTGCAGGAGAAAAGAGTGCATCAAAATCTGATTAAAGATGTAAAATGACTAATTTCTTGAACATGGAGTAGGCATAACAAGAACTTTTCCTCTCACTAATGGGCGAGCCCAATTGAACGTAAAAGAGATAGCACCAAATGAATGAACCATTACGGGGGTTTAGAGAGTGAACTCTCATGCTCAGTTCTAACTCCCAAGTGATGTACAGAGTATAGTGGAGCTCTTTTGTATTACCCACCAACTTTAAGAGAGATGATTTATAAATCATTTATCTAAATTAGAGGTCTCGTGGGGGTCTAAGGAGATGAGAATGATCGGGCATTCCTTCAAGTTCTTCCTCACAGCTTATTAGTGCATCAAACCAATTTTGTAAGCAATGCTCTTAATGAGATGATGTTTAAGATTAGAACCGACTCTCCCTTATTAGCTGCAGCTTTATAAAGAATTGATTAGTTTAACCTTCATGAATTGTGAAATTGTCGGGGAAAGAATCAGCAGAGGAAGTTGATTATGAAGTAGCATGTTGAGGAAGTATTGAGTTAGAGAACCATACAAATCAGTGACAAAATATAGCACCTTGATTTTTAATTGCAATGAAATGTTTGTTCTGCAGGAACCGAGCAAATAAGGTAAGAATGGTGCCTCCTAAGTTTGTCATAAATATAATTGGAAAAAGAAGAAAAAGCAGATATAAAATGCTTAAAATTTTGTAGTTTTCCTCTAATTTTCTCTCTAAATTTTTATGTTAAAATATCTTACGAAACAAGTTAGCATGTGAAATTCTGCCCCTCAATTTCTATCTTCGCCCCTGTTCATCTATATCTCGATCACAATCCTTTAACAACTAGACAAAGTAAATATGATGCGAAATAATGGAATGCCTAAATACTGTAAAGAAACCGCTACAGAGAGAATCTCAAATCTTCAGCAACAGATCCACTTCAATTTAGGCAGAAAACAATTTGAAAAGCATAGCAGACACGTACTCCAAAGGTATTTGAGGCTCGAGCTTAGAGTGTGGCTGATTTCGGCGCCACGATCGAAGAAGTAAATCAACGGTGTATAATCCAAATTCATTCTGAAAATCAATTGTACCGCAGAAATTCCAACTTTGGGTAAAAAAAAGCAGTCCAGACAAATAATGAAACAGAGCATGATCGGTTGGTCAATAATAAATACAACAATTGACAAAAAGTAATTCCTCAATACAACAGTGAATCAGAACAGGACCACAAATAATAATTCCACCTCACATTTAAACTATACAGCAAAAACCAAAGCAACAAAGGAAACACAAATGCTCATGAGATTAGAACAAAGAAACAACACAAACGATGGAGCAGAATTCCAAAGAAGATAATACCTAACGGTGACAAGAACAAGGAGCCTGGAAAGGGAAGGATGGTCGTGGAAGAGTCTGGAAACTCTGCTAAAGAAAGCGTGCGTTGGCATTTCTTCGGTGCAAAAGCCGGGATGTGATTCAGCGCCTCAGAAGTACATAAACAGATCCCCAAGAACTGGGGAAATTTTGACGAATCGGGGAAATTAAAGAGAGAAAGAGAAGAAGTAGGTAGAGAAAAGGAAGGGAGAGAGAGAGTCGTGAATTAGGTTCCGAGTGAATTGGGAGAGTCAGAGTCGGTGGGAATAAAAGAATCCGCTGAGAAATGGGAACGTGAACCGTGTTTTGAGCTGGCAATCGCTTCCATGTTCACTGACTTGGGGCGCAAGTCTTTGAAGCACATTGCATCTTCAACCGCTGCGCCGCCACTTCCTTTTAGCTGTGGCTGTGATTATGCTTATTTGTTCCTTCATTTCTCTTATAAAAATGAGTGCATTCGTTTTTTTTTTTTTTTTTTTGTTCTT
>QLSR01000429.1:704634-719586 GCA_031780015.1 Citrullus colocynthis | reverse complement strand
TTTTTCTTTTTTTTTCTTTTTTTTTTTTTGTTTTTTTTTTTTTTTTTTTTTTTTTTTTTTTTTTTTTTTTGGTAATTTAGGTTTTGTTGTTTGTTTATGAATTCATGAAAGTACTTTTCTGAATAAAACAAGGAGAATTAAGTTGGCATGTAAAATGTTTAATTAGTGGGGGAGGTGTATCCGACGGCTGGTGTGTGTCCAAGAATATAATGTTAACTCAACTCCCCCACGCAACGTAAGCTTGCATCACCCACTTGCTATTTCCTCTTAAAGGAAAGGGAAAGAAATTTAGGGTTTTCCCTCCATCCTTCTCTAACTTTAAATCGTTTTCTCCTTTCATTTTTCAATTTAGGTTAAAACATACATTTGTCCCTAATATTTTGACTTACTTTTTTATTTGGTCCTCTCTCTCTTGAATGCTTTCACCCCATCAAGAGGAAATATCAATAGTTCTTCATATTTTCAATGGTTCAAAACTATACATCATATTAGAGTGGTTCTTCTAATAATTCTCCATCAAATTATTATTTCTTTTACAATTATTCAATACTAAAAAATAACAAATACACAAAAATAAGTTTAGTAATCTCATTGAATTTCTCCATCACAAATATACTAACTTTTTCTTTTTGAACAATATGTCATTCACAACTGATGCCATACTTCTTCAATCCAAAGGTTTTCCTTCGTGAAATGTGTATGTTTTGTCGTAACTATGTTGAATATTGTCCAACAAATTGTTTATCACTTTAGCTAAGCTAATGATGAAAGAGTATCTGGATTTGTCTACAGATGGAGAGAGCTCACATTCTGACTATAGAATGATAGTTGTTCAGCACATTCCGCAAGGCTAACAACTCATTCTCTATGGAGAATGAAATCGTAACTTTTAATCTTGTAATAAAAAATACCTTAACCAACAAATATATTATGCTTAGATTTACAACATACAAACACTCTAAATAAAAAAAATCTGTTTTAAAAATGTTTTTGAGAGAAAAAAGATACCACTAACAAAATTTAGGATATATAAGTGAACAATTCCCTCGAGGAAAAAATATAAAGCAATAGAACAATTTACTTGAGAAAAAATATAAAGCAACGGAGCGCAAAGTTAATAGAATTCAAAAGTCTTAGAGAGTAATTTTGAAAGGATGAAAATCAATTTCGTCATGATTAAAATCGAGTGAAAAATCACAAAACTTAAAAACATGTTTAAAGTGATTTTGAACACGAGAAAAGTGATTCTTATCAAACATGTCTTTATTTTGTTGGATACAATAAAAAATTACTTGGACAATACACCATCCGAAATTCCCCAACTTCTCCGATCCCATAAAAGGAAATGCCAACTTGAGAAGTTATTACAACTTGTGAGGGTATTTTTACTTTATACGGTTTCTTAGATTTGTGTAAATAAGTAATATAGAAAGAGTCGTAATAATTGATAATAACCCCTCAAAACCCGGGATGACGTAATAATATAATTCATACATTCTGGTTCAATCCTCATATTTTGAACCAATGCTAGATACATTCGCCAATGGTACAATCCCTAACAAATTACGGCAAGCATAATACTTCAGCCCAACAAAAGTTGAACACCAATATGATGACATTTGTGGAACACTCTCATATATGAATTGATAACAATCAACTGTCGTCTATAACAGCAGCAAAAAAGCTACTCCTTTTGAGATGTTTGTCAAAAAAGAGTAATCAATGAAGAAAAAATCTTCATGGTTTTCTAACTTCCATATTTGTCTAATGTAACTACAAAAAGTATGCAGAGAAACGGTGCCTCTGTCATATCATCAGCTGTAAAGATTGTATTTACAGTACTTACTGTTCATGCATGCATAGAACGAGGATAGTTACAATTGTTCACCATATCAACTCTGATTAATACGTTATATATACATAGGAAAGACGCGATCCATGAACCCATGAAATAGTCAGTGACTCAGTAGTACCTTGGACGTGGGTAGGTATGAGCTCTACCATCATAAGGCATATTGGAAGGAAATTGATATGTAGGTCTTGGAGGTGGGATTCCATAAGGTGGACCTGAATATAGGCACAGGAGTAGGAATGATCGACGAGCACCCATGATAAAAGAGGAAGAGATCAAATTTACCATGCAAGAAAAATAAAAAAAATTGCAATACACAACAATGTACTTCAATTGGCCTACTGGCAGATTCATTCCCTTCCCCCTATCTCCTAGACTGTAGAAGAAAATGGTTTCTATCACCCATGAGTATCTGAATCTAACAGGTCAATCAACTTTATAGTACTAACCATTCACAATCTGAAGGACCTACCAAGTTAACAAACAGCCAACACTCCATCTAATTTAAATACCCATCTCTAATGTAATTACGCACTCCAATGCAAAGTGGTAAGCTGTTTATCTTTTGATTTTATTGTTGGAAATATATCACACGCAACAGCAGGGTGCAGTCAATTAAAGAACTAACCAGTGGGTGGGAAGGGGTAAGCTACATCAGTGTATTCCCTTGGGGGCAGTTCACCCATCTGACGACTGTCTCGGAAACGTCCACGTCCACCAATGCTGTAAGGATCACTCCCAGGATAACTGTGAAGCGAATGGCCACTTGGACCAGGGTACCTGGTTTCACCAATCAAACTCTCGTATGGTCTGTGAGGGGAAACAAACCTAGGTAAAGGAGAATTCATATTTTCTTGATATACTTCAGAAATAAATCTTGGTCTTCCATATCGCCCAGCATCTGGTATGCCATGTCGACCTGAAAAAGAATGTTAGAGTGTGAATCTAGACGTCAAAATAATATCAAGATGCAGCCATGGTGAGTGACAAGTAAAAGAAGGAATCTCCATGTAAACTGGTTGGATGAATGGTGTCAAAAAGTAGCTGAAAGATGAGAAAAATAAGGGCTATGCTATAGATATAACGATCACTAAGTCAAATGGCTGCATGGTTATTTGAGGAAAAAAAAAAAAACCTCCCATGTTTAATCAGAGAGGCCAGACAAGAAGCGGAAAGCACCTTGATCTTGAGATGAGGGTGAAACAAGAGGAGCAATACTAGCTTTTGAAAATGATGTAACATTATCACGTGATTCAGATGGCAGAGCACGTTTCATCCCATCCAAGTATCTTTGAGACTCTGCACGATCAAGTTCTACAAATATAACCTAACAAAAAGAGGACATCTTATGATGTCTACATCATTACACTAACACACAAACCCTTAATAGCCACGTTGGGTGTAGGTGTAACTACCTCATCAAAATATTCTTCCGATCCAGGCATGTCCTTGGTAGTGGGCAAGATATAATTGGCTGTCATGATGATAATGGTTCCAATGGTAAGCAACAAAAACTACAGTGATTATACTATTTGCGACAACATATATTTCTTGTAGTTGTAGGTATATGGAGAAACTTCAGTAGATGCAAAGATAATACAGTTAACAGACCTAACATTTCATTCACTGCATCAGCTGGTACTTCTTTCCCCATTTCTCTAAATCTTTCAGCTGAGCGACGCTGCAACTCCTCAGGCTTTGGGAATACCACAACAGCAATCTGAAAACCGGAATGAGAGAAATAATAATAATAACACTTAAAAGGTTACTGAAACCTGAATGATCCAACATCAAATACATACTTTCTGAAAAGATGCAAATGGTTTCAGTTTCCGTCTACGAGCATTCTTGTAAACATTTGTTTGATCAATAATGTAATTCCGAGGTACAGTGGCTGCTCTATAGAGAAGTATATTGAAAATCCCAGTTGCTTGATCCATCAAACGATCAAAGCGTTCACCATAATTATGTTTTCGCAATAGACCTGGTAACTGTTAGAAAAATTCAACTCCAGTCAGGCTGTCATGTAACATCAAAATAATCCCCAAAATGATATTAGGTAATTGGCAAACCAAGTGGGGGATAAAATTCGAGAAGCAACCCCCACATACCTAGCTAGTAGGTAATGCAACATGAAGAAATAACTAACAGTAAAGTACCTTCATTTGGTCCAAAATTAGATTAGTCCCAAGCAAAATATAGCGTTTCTCAGGATGATCATCTGCCCATTTCTTTGCCCATGTACTTTTTCCAGAAGCCGGTAGACCCACCATCATTATGACTTCACAATCTCTTACATTATTAAAAGTAGGCCCTAGCAATGCATTGTCATCGTCCAAAGCACAGGACCACGGTTTAAAGCCTTCTTCTGGAACAAGCCCCTCTTCAACACTGAATTGCAACTGGACCTCAACATTCTTCAACAATACATGAGGAAAAAATGCTGATCCCCATCGAAGCTTCCTCAATGGAGAATCCACCACTCCAAGGCCTCTTGGACCAGCATCAAATTGTATAGCAGTACCCAGCCATTTGCCATTTTTAGAAAATCCAATAGAGGCCAGAGGCTTGCTTTCAAGATTTACAGAACAAACAATAGTATCACCAATCCCAAACTTTTCACCATAGTCAGAAAATTTTCCAGCGTTCGAGAACTTTCCTGTGCCACCAAATCCAAAACTTTCTTTAGTCTCTCCAAGATTTCCCACTGGACTGTCCCCTCTGGAAATGCCGAGACGACAAAGATGCTGCTGATCTGGAGCAGTATCATTCATTTCAACTGGCTGTAAAGAGATAATCTTGCAACCAAAACAATATTTTCCACCAGTAATACCCACAGTGGCCCGAGCTCCAGACCAGCAATAAGCAAAACCTTTCTCATAAAGAGCTGATCCTCGAAGACCATCACTTTTGATTTCGAACTCTGGAGACAAAAAATAGCAAGTAATCAATATAAAACCATATTTTTCAATATAACAACATGGAAACACATTCTAAGATGTCACTTCAATTGTTCACTTCTTTTGGCAAGAAATAAATGTCTTGATGAATAGGAAATATACAAAACCCCCGTAGGAGATAACAACAATACACCCCAAATGGAGGCTGCCACTAGATAAAGAATAGTTCAGAAAAGCTTAAGAGCTAGAACCCCAAAGAGAAGCTAAACATAAAAGAGAGCGCCAAATCCCACTCTGCAAGCATCCAGAAAACTCCTTAGCACACTACCAAAGGTAACTACCAGAGGCTAATCTAAAGACCATTAGCTCCCGAAGGGGAGTAGACGTTGATTTTCAAAACAGGCCTAAAAATCTTAGTATCTGTAAAGTCTCCCTCCATAACATGTTTTAAAGATTCCTTAGGAAACCACCACTCTTCCGAACTCTTAGCAGATGCATCTTCTACTTTTCAACAACTAAACATCCAAAACTTTGACTACAATCTCCAGAATGAACACGAGGTGTAATCAGATCCTCCAAATGGGGATTAGAGACACAAAACCACCACCATTCTTTCATGATTCTGAGTATATTGTTAGGATGAGGAGCCCAAAACTCCAACCCCATTTCTCTTTCTGTTTTTTTTTTTTTTTTTTCCCTTAACCTATAAGTTTGTTTTAAATTGGTTATGGGTTATCAAAACAATAAAGCTGCGGCAGTGAAATCTCTTTAAAAAGCAACAAATTTAGAAGAAAAATTGCAGAAGGGCTGATGGTTCCCTTTTGCCGCTGAAGAAAGAAAAAAAATCTGAGAGCTTCACTGGTGGCTTTTTCTTTTCTTCAGCATTTTAGTGTGGCAGTGAGTGTGTTTGAGAGAATTTGTTTGCTCTCTTGTTGGGTTGAGGGTTTCTTCTATTGTTTATCCCAAGCTATCGGGTTGTGATACTTAGAAGCAAATAGTTCGAGTTGGATAATTTGAGGAGAGATTTGTAGCGCGAGTTTGAGTAGAACCTACATTTGCAAAAGACTGGAAGTAGTCCCGAGGTGGGGGCGAACCGGTATATTTTTTTGGTGTCATTCTCCTTTTCCCTTCACAATTATTTGTCATGTTCTGATCAATTACTTATTTTGGCTCTAACTTGTGAAGTGAGAGATTGAAATATAATTTACTTTATTCCACATTTATTTATATCTAGCATAAATTCTCTAACATATATATACTTTCATTCTTAAGACTTCTTGAACATCCCAGCTAATGAATGTTTAAATAGATAAACATTCTTCTCACGGAGTGCCTAACTTCCATTTTTTCTCGAGGCGGTTTTAAAGGAGACAAGAAGCTTCTCCAACCCAAATTCTTCTTGTCCAACCAAAACTAGTCATCAGCATTTCAATCACGGCTATCACTCCATTGGAAACTGCAGCAAGAAGAATTCTTCTATTTGAAGTTTTCTTTCTACCTTAAGGACATAAGCTTTGCACTTTGACCCACTAAAACTTATTTTCTCAAGGAAGATGAAGAATACTCTCTGTAAAATAATTGCATAATCAGGTAGCATGAAAGGGAAGCTAAGTAAAGAGAACAGGAGAAAGAACTACTTCTATCACAGTTCGATAAAGAAGTTACCATGTGCATGTCAAACTCTACTACCCCAAAACCTGCATGGGAAAACTCTTTTCTCAACTAAGTGGTGGAGCCAAAAAAATTCTTTGATAGGGACAATTTGACCTTCAAATTTTCTAAACCAATAATCTTTCATTCTAAAATTTTGGGAGGTGCCCGCCCCCTTTTCTTCTTGGCTCCGCTCAAGTTTCAATCGAACGCCTATGTTTAGGATAGTGCCAGCCCTTCATGTATAAAAATAAGAAAAACATAATACTTTTTTGCGTTTACTGCTTTTTTTCCCTGTCTAAAAACTGTTCGTTAAAATTTTTCTACCGAACAAGATTTATACATAAAACAACACATGTTTTCCTAGAAAACTTCACCCTTCAAAAATTTCCCAAAGCTATGCAAGGTCAGATAATGGAGACTGGAAAGGAAGGGCAGAAATCACATAAGAGAATAGTGCCAAGAAATTCTTCAAAACTTGTAATCTCAAATGTTAATTTAATTACAAGCTCAAACCCAAAGGGCATGCATAAATGTTGGGATTAGATCCTAGACCAATAAATAGAAGCTAATTAGCATTCAAGTGACCAGAAAATACTTATACGCACCCGACTTCATATTAAAACTCGAGCAAACGGGAGGGGAAAAGATGAGGAAGAGATCACAAACACACTCAGCTTAATTTGGTCTTGTATCCAACACTACGATTTCAATACGAAATAATATAGGATGGAAAACGCAAAGGAAAAAAAAAAAAAAAAGCCTTCGAGAGAGAAGTAATACCCAAGTCGCAGTCGGCAGGGTTGAGCACCACTGGATGCTGCTCCTTCAGCCCAGGAGCATCTGAAACACAGGCAATTTTGGATTTCTTCGCCTCGCGTTTGTCTTCTTGAGGGAGGTGGCGTTTAATGGACGCCATTGCAAGTTTTCAGAGCGAGAAAGAAAACGGACTAGGAGTTGCCGCGCTAAGGATATATCACCCGCGCGCTTGTTGCTGCTTGAACTTGTTCTTATTCTTATAACAAATGTCTGCTGTGGATTGGATCCATGCCCAAACTCCAAACCCACTTGAGAATTCATGTGCTCTTTTAATCCCATCCACATCCAAACGAGGAGTGTATTTAAGGCACATCGGAGTCGATTTACATTCACTTTTCATGGGAAATTTTTTAGATAAACTTGAAATTGACCTAAAACTTCTCAGGCACATCGGAGTGTATTTAACAAGTTATCATAATTATTATTTATATTATATTTATATTACTAATATTTTGTTACTTATTTTTATATTTTAATGTAATAAAAAGGTCGATTTACATTCACTTTTCATGTCGATATCGTCCAAAAATTGTAACAATATCAATAAAGTTTTTGACATATGGAAAAAAATTTAATACCATAATCAAAACTCAATTATCCAATCAAATTTTCGGCTCGCACTTCAAATAAGGCAATCTTCTTGTAATCTAAGTTTTTAAAATATACTTTTTTGCTTTCACTCGTTTGAATACTTGTTTACTTTTTTCTTAAATGAAAAACTAAAACATAGAAAATTTGTGAAAATATATTTCATGAGTATCAATATCTTCCTCTTCCTGCGGTGTTCTACATGTAGAACACAAATATTTCCTGCTCAATAAACCTATTTATTAAACATCCACACCAAGAAGCATTTGTTCTTAGGGGTATTACAAAAACTCGATGTTTCGAAAATTCCAATCAACTCAATCCAATCAGGACAGCTTGGATTGGGTTATCAACTCATTTGAGTTGGGTTAGGTTCAAATAAATGTAAATTTTATAGGTTGGATTGGTTCATGAATTCACCTAAAATAACAAGAACCAACACGAACTTATTATTAATCTTTAAAAAGTATGTTTTTTTAACATATGATACAATTATATTTAATTTCATAATATTTTAGGATAATTTATTCTCCAACAACTCTTAAAAATACTTTTTTAGCCCTTCAAAAAGACAATTTTCATAATATAAATTGAGAGTGAGTTGTTAATCTTAATACAATATATGAAAATAAGGGCAAAATATACTCTTGATCCTTGGAGTTTAGAGTTGCTATCTATTTGATCTAGGAGATTTCAAAATAGACATTTTAGTTTCGAAGATTTGAAAAATAGTTTTAAAATGTTTCTATGTTAAATCGACAAAAAAGTGATGTAGAATTGTTGAAGTGACAATTTTAAATGACTTCAGACGTGTGTATATATATATGTATATATAGCATTTTTCTTCCTTTCTTTTTTCCTTTTCCACTCTTTCTTCCAATTAGATTTCTCCCCTTTTTAAATCTCTTTGTAGAAACCCTTTTCTTTTTTTTTTTTTTTTTTTGGAATCCAAAAATGGACCTCAGAATGGGTCGGCGGTGAAAGGAACACCAAAATGGGGAGGGGGTTAAGGATAATCAACCCCAGTTTCACAAGTCCAATCTCTCTATAAAACAAATTTTCTGGGAAATTCAACCATTTTCCCGAAAAATTCCTCTCTCAGCTAGAAAACTGCAAGGCTCCTTGGCAAAACCCACCTTGGATTCTTTAGAATTATAATCGACAGATGATCTTCATAAGCCAAACTCGCAAGCGCCAAACAAATCTGAGAAGCATTAGATTTCTTTTGAAGCCAAACGAGCACATTCAAATTCAACCCGAGTAATCCAAACCAACTCAACTCAAATATTTCATGTTGGGTTGGGTTGAGTTTATTATTTAATAAGAATTATTTGGAATTTAAAAAACTTACGATCTATTAAAAGTTAGATCTAAAAAGTACTTCAACTCAATCCAACCAAACACACAAACCCCCTGTTCCCTTTTGTATGTTTGAGAGTGAAGAATAAGACACACAAACAGCCTAAAATCTTTGGATAGGCGTGTTTAATTTGCCAAAAAGAAAAAAAGAAAAAAAAATTTGATGTCTGAAAATATTTGGATATTTAAATTTGTTTTACAAGATTCGTAATTGAGAATGTCTTAAAAATGTTCCAACTATGTACCAAGATTCAAGTAGTTTATACATTAATTTAGCATAAACGTTACCTCCAGTACACAGAATATTTTACGATAATTACGCAGCTGTACAGTTCCATTGCAAATTTCATGAGAATGTTTATGCAAGCTAGAATTACAATAACCAAAATAAATCATTCAGACCTCGGCTAGAATTCTGCTGTCAATTGGTGTTGATAGCATCACCATTTCCTAATGAAGCAAAATCAAAACTCCAAACAGAAGCACAATTTTCATCACCTAAATAAAGCCCAGAAAACATACTATAGTGTCAAGAGTAGTACTACTAAACATAGTAGAGCATCCGAGAACTAAGATAATTTGAAATAAACAATAATAACAATAAATTCCACATAACCATTTACAAAAACAAAAGAATAGATGATGATTGCAATAAGGTTAGAGAGGATACCTCGTAAACACAAATCCTCGTCATCGTTGTCAGGTCCTATAAATCTTCGGTGACCTGACGAAGTGACCGTCATTGGCATATATGGATGAAAAGAAAATCCATTGATCGTGTCTGCAGGAAGTACAATGTAGGAGAAGTGAATTAAAGCCAAAAAAAATATGTATTATAAAACCAAGTGACTCTCCTTGTCAAAATGAAAACGCAAGACCTTGTGCTGCTTGAAAACTTGTTACCCACTGCCCAGTTTGAAGATCATATACATGAACAAAACCATCCTACAGGTAAAAATGTAAACAAAACCACTTAGGTCAAGATTGATAAAATTAATATCAAGCATAATAATATTAATAAAAGGTGACACACCTGACCACCTGTGCCAAGATGTTGCCCACATGGCTCAATATCAAAAAATATCCGTTGGTTGGTATGTTCAGATGATCTGTATAATCTGATGACAAGTGGAACAACGAGATAAGAATATGTATATTTCATCATTTACAGTAACCAGAAAACTTGAATGGATTGGCCTCATAAATTTCTTTAACAAACTAACGAATAAGATTTGATGCGACTTAGAAGGATATAATAAAGCATGTTTGCAATTTATAAGGAAAACAAATTTCTTTAACGAAGAAATTAAGTTTTCATTTGTCAGTTTATACGGCAAACATCTTAAAACCACATTTAAAGAAATGCCCTTCACCATGCCAAGGGAAATAGATACAAGCATAGCCACTGCAGTTTTTAAAGAAGCACTTACTTGTATACAATTTCGACAGATTTGCGAATATCCCAGCAAAGTATATACGGGTCCTTCAGGAAATTTCAGAAAAAGGTATTACAGAATACAAGTCACAATGCTAGAAAGAACATCACATAAAAACTTATATATACCTTTCGACCTCCAGTGTAGAGATAATTTCCATCTTTTGAAAATTGGATCTGGACAAAACAGAACATCATCCGCTAGGAATATATATTAAAACCACATGAAAGAAGTAACAACAAAAACCTCCCCTACATGTGTAATTCCACCTTCTTGACCATGTAGAACATATAACAATTCCATATTATCTTCCCTATAGATTCCAGTTGTCTGGCTATAAGAACCCAAGGCAAGCATTCCACTATGTGTAGGAGAAAAGGCAATTGCAGATATGATGCCTGATCATGAAAAATGGTCAATTGATATTCCCTGGTCTATCAATAAGTAAACATTCTCTGAGGGGACCTAAATCTAAAGATAACAACCTGTTTGACCTTCTTTATTTCCTTGCAGCGTTGAGTGCTGCCCAAAATCTCTACCAGGCCGATGCAAATCAAATATTCTCACCAATTTGTTGTATCCAGCAAATATTCTATGCCCACAAAAAGATGGTTTCAATTGGTAACCAAATGACAATTAAGATTGAACATAGATAAGATTGAGAACTCAAAATAGCTTTCTGAAAAAGCACAAGAGAGGAGGCATCTCAATCATATATCATAAGCTTGTAGGGAGGACATCATAAGCTTCTAGGAGAGGAGAGAAGCAAAGATATCACGTACTTGGTTCCAGCTGGATTAAATGCAATTGAAAAGGCAGCAGTAATTTCATCCATGGCGTCATAAGCTCGATATGTGCAGCGCAGCTGCAATACATGGTAACCAAAATCTTAAATAATGGGACCAACTTCTTCAATCACTATTTCATCTTCCGGACTTCTAAAACTACCATTGATGTCATACAAGAATTTAAATTTAATTCCAACGAAAAACGGGCAAAAAGGAACGTTCATAATGGGCCTTTTTAAGGTGATGGAGGATGTGTGGTAGCCCCAGCCACCCACACCTGACAACCGGCTTTCCTCAATTATCTCAGGTTCTGCAGTACAGATGGGAAACATAATCTTAAACGCTTATTCCAAAAGATTATATTAAGATATCGTCTTGTCATTCATAATCTCTTGAAAAAAAGGGAAAGCCTCAAAACAAAAACAACAATACAGCTTTTCAAGTGCATCAGACAAACATATTGCTTTTTTTTTATTTTATTGCTGTGACACTCAAAGCTAACGCTATTCACATAATTCACAACACGCCATGCATATTCTATGATCAATGTACAATATCAAATGATTTCCTTTTATTTCCAAACACCATATCTCAAGTCACTCAAACAACACCTTCTGTTAGTCTCATACTCTCCAAACAAGCAAAAAAAATTGTCATCTGTGCTTACATCTTGCACCTCACAAATGCTGATCATAATGTGATGCACCCACTCTATATGTTTAAAGGCTAAAGCATAAGTACCTCCCCTGATACAGCATCCCAGAGATGAATTGGATGGTCACGTGTAGTACTTGCAAAGACGCAGGTAACAAGGTCTAAGGTGTCAACCAACTTTCACATCAGAATTCAATTAACAGTGTCATCAATGATTGTACTAATAGAAACAGAAAGGAAAGGAAAACGTTTCAGCTCCAAAGCTATAGAAAACCCATGAATAAGCGAGTCTAAGGAGCACCTGAAGCTGACATGTAAGGATACCAACAGAAGTCATAAACTGACTCCCCCTCACCCACAACGAGGTTCGAAGTAAAAGAATCTGCAGACAGTGTAGCACATGAATGGCATTATATTAAAAATTTAAAAACAAAAGATAAACACGAGAGTGCATTCAACCTCTCAAATCAGATAATCACCAAAATAGACCAAAGTAATGCATCATCTAGGTGCACAACAAAAGTAGAAGACAAATTCCGCTAGAAGTAAGCGGATATTCCCTCCCTTCACGCGCTGACTTACCCTCTTCGGCAGCTACATTGACAGGAACATCGTCGCCGTAATCTGGTCTGCATAACAGTGTAGTTTAACAAGTATTCCATTCTATGCCATCATGAAAAAGAAAATGTAACATGCTTAAAAGACATTCTAACAATTCTACTTTAAACAAGTTCGGGTTGATTACTAAAGACTTACAGGTTGAATATGCGAAGACTATTGTCCTCGGAGCTCGTTAGAAAACACGACCCATCAGGTGACCTGTAACAAGTTATAACTCCAAGATTTCGGAAGAATGAAGAGTAAAGGAGTAGAGTGAACTGAAAAGAAAATAGGAAAACACAGGCAACCTACCATTTCACGCCCTTGAAGAAGTTGTTAGGGTTGGGACCAGTCCGAAACTGGTTGTAGAAATGGTAAATCCTGTGGGGAGGGGAGTTGAATTGAATCACGGGCCACGAGTATGATTGTTGCTCACCGTTCTTGGCAGCTTCTGCTGTGGCTTCTGCGGTCGGATTGGATGGGTTTTCTTCTTCCTCCTCCTCCATTATCATCGATTCGGTTTCAGACATTGCAAGAACTTCTAAGCAGCAATCGCGTTGTTTCTTCAATTCTACACTGCCGCCAACACCAACGATTCAGGGAAGAGAAGTGCGATCAATATAACAAAACCTCTTGGGTTCCTTCGGGTATGTTTGACGTCTTCTTCGGCTTTCCACAATTACCCTCAAGAAACTTAGTTGACTGAATTCAAACTCGTACATGACCATCAATTATTGACTTTAAGCTAAATATAAGTATACCCCCTTTTCTTTTTCTTTTTCTTTTTTTCTTTTTTATGGAATTCACAATAAACAGATATATAGATAGATATTATTGATTTCAAGAATTAATCTACTACCGGTTTTCTTTTTCTTTTTTATGGAATGCACAATAAATAGATAGATAAATAGATATTATTGACTTCAATAATTAAGCTAAATATAAGTATACCCGGTTTTTTTTTTTTTTTCCTTCTTTTTTATGGAATTCACAATAAACAGATATATAGATAGATATTCTTGATTTCAAGAATTAATCTACTACCGGTTTTCTTTTTCTTTTTTATGGAATTCACGATAAACAGATATATAGATAGATATTCTTGATTTCAAGAATTAATCTACTACCGGTTTTCTTTTTCTTTTTTATGGAATTCACAAATAAAGTGTAAACTAATTTGAAGCCAATCAAAGTGTGGGTAACTGACTTAAGCTTACCCCAAGTCAAAAATGCTTTGCAAAAATTTCCAGTCGTAAAAATGTGATGCACAATTAACTGTTCAGGTTAGAGGCTCGAGCAGAAAAGAAATGATGTTTCGAACTTGTTCATAGTAGGCATTCAAGTTGCAGGCTAGCTCCGTCGTCGAACACGGAGCAAGAGAATGTGCAAGAGCACGTAGGTCATGCACGAGAATTGGTTGTTGGAGTTTGTGTGGCTGACGTTGCTACTCGTGGGTATGGTCGGCGGCGAAGAGATTTGGTTAGAGTGAAAGTGGTCGACAGCTAGGAGGAGAAGATGGAGGCCAGGGGAGAAATTTTCAGAAACAGCCTTTCAAGTTTCTATCTTTCAGAACTACCACCATTTTTTAAAATTCGTTGAAATAATTTTTTTGGGTGCATCTCGGCCGAGATCGACCACCGAGATTTATATAAAAAAATTAAAAATTTCATCTATTGTTTGGGTGTTCTTGGTGAAATCTCACCCAAGATTGAAACCCTAATTTTTCCAAATATTATATAATCTTTCTAAATTTTATACCAAATCTAACATCTTATCAAATTTACTTCAAATTGAAGGAGTTAGAACACACATGCAGAAGCAATTTAGATCTAAAGCACTTTAATTACATCAATTTTTAGATTAAACATGCTTGTTCAAAAATTTCAAAAATAGAGTTTTGATACTTACTTGTTGTAGCTCAAAATCGAAGCAATTTTTTCTATCATTCTGACCACGAACACTTCTTGGACCACTACAAGAGTCATCCTTGTTATTCTTTGGCCTTAAAACGGATTGTGGAATCCAAATTGTGATGAAATTGGAGCAAATTTAAAGACTATTAGAATTTTTGGGGAGATGAGAGTTTGAAAAAATTTCCAACAAAATCCACAAGGTAACAAACTAGATGCAAGCATAATTTTTCTTTTTTTAAAAAAGAAAAAACATTGGTGCTGTTTATGTAAAAAATGTAATGAAACATAGTGATTATCATGTCTTTTTTTAATTTTTAATTAATTAAAACATGGCAACTAAATAATATGTTATAGGAATTGAAACACATTTATCTTTTTTTTTTTTTTTTTTTT